>JANRGW010016383.1:23723-40433 GCA_024733675.1 Psilopsiagon aymara | reverse complement strand
TCCTCCCGCACCGACGGCGAGCACGGGCCCGGCGGCCGCCCGCGGCTCCCGCGGCGGCGGAGGGGCCCGAGGGTGGTGCCGACCCCCGGCAGGGCGATGGATTGAGCAGAGCCTCCCACAGCTCTGATGGGGACCTGGAATAATGGGATCAGCAGGGTTGGATAGACCTTTAAGATCAAGTCCAACCGTTGCCCAGCACTGCCAAGGCCACCAAACCCATATCGCTGGGGCCCTCATCTATATGGTGTGTGAACAATTCCAGGGACGGTGCCTCCACCACCGCCCCGGGCAGCCTGTTCCAATGCCTGAAAACCCTCTCTGTGAAGAAATGGTTCCTAATATCCAATCTAAACCTCCCCTGGTGCAGCTTGAGGCTGCTTCCTCTTGTCCTACTTCTTGCTACTTGGGAGAAGAGACCGACCCCAGCTTACTACAACCTCCTGTCAGGCAGTTGTAGAGAGCAATAAGGTTCCCCCTGAGTCTTCTCTTCTCCAGACTAAAGCTCCAGGTCCCTCAGCTGCTCCTCATCAGACTGGTGCTCCAGATTCTTCTCTGGAACAGACATTTCCCTCATGTCAGACATGAGTGCAGTCCATTGAAGGCAATGCAAACATCACTCTGTGTTCAGAGTGTTGCTGCTGAGCCTTTGGAACCAAAAAGGAGAGATATTTTTGCGGGTGAGCTTCCCTCAGGGAGCAGAACTGGAACAGAGCAGGGTCCATGCCCAAGGGGGCACTGCATGGATATCCCCCTGCTCTTGCCCTCCAAAGCTGGCTTGCAGGTAGGCCTGGCTGCAGCAGTTCATGTGGCTTCTCTGTCATTAAAGAGTTGGGCACCATAAAAGAGCTTCAGGAAGATTATATGGCTTCAGATAAATAGGATTATGGATCCCTGTCCTCTCTGATCCTTACTCCAACCAACACTCAGGAAAACCACTTATAATAATCCTGCTGAAGAAGCACTCAGGTTTTATTAATGTCCCTGCTTTTATGGCTTCATAGAGAACTGGAGTCCCAGCCCTGAGCAATGGCTTTCTTGCTCACAGGAGTATAGAGAAAAAGCCCACAGGCAGCATCCCTCCTGGAACAAACCTGGCAGAAAGTTGCCAGTAGTGAGGGTCCTGGTTGAGAAGTGCTGATTGAACCTGTGCTTGCACCAGACACTGGGTTTCCATCCATCCAGGCTCTTGCTCCCTGGGTCTCAGGACCAACGGCACAACCCAAGGTGCTCCTTGGCGACTCCGCGTGCTGCCTCCTGCACACAAAAGCCTTTATACTTGCACACACAATGGGCTCTTTCAGTTACATTTCCTTTTACCTTATGTTTCAGTCAAGTGTAAAGAGCCTTTGGGTAAAAGGTCAGAAAAATAAATTCAACCAGGATGGAGCTGTGCTGGGAAAATAATGCTGTTCCTCCTTCCTTAATGGTGAAGAAACCTCTGTCAGTGTGAGTGCCAGCAGGCTGAAAGGAGGAAACACAGAAACCTTTGCCATGAGAAGATGGCGAGAAGAAATACATCCAGACCCTTCATCAAGAAACAAACCTCTATCTCCAGCCAAGAGAAAGGAGTCCTTCCTCAGGGCTCCCTGCTGTTAGGGGCAGAAGGACGGAGCTCTGTAAGAGCAGCGGTGTGACAGCCCAGAGCCATAGAACACAGGCAGAGCCACACCAGGCACAGCTTCACCTCCTTCCACTAACCAAACACGGATATACCTCGCTATTAGTGAAGACTCACTGATGAGAGTTTCTGGTTCAGTTAACTTCCAAGCTAACAATAGGAAGCCTCTTCTCAGGCCACATGCTGTATTTGTCCTCAGCACCAGGCTGAGGAAGCTCAGATGGTGTCAGCCCCAGTGCCTGTTTGCACAGCATGGGTGGCAATGTCACAGGAGAGGTCAAGCAAAGTAAACCTCACTTGTTTGTCTCTGCTCTGAAGGAGAAATGCTTCGGCACATTCAGACAGGGATTGTGAAGTCCGTTTGGGAGATTAAAATAGCTCAGGAAGAAATGGAACAGCCTCCTCTGAGCCCCTGCTCCTAGTTAGTACTACTACTGAGCAGAGCTGTGTGGATGCAGCTCCCCTCTATCACTGCTGTACCTCTGTAGGCAAGGAAGGCCCAGAATCAACCTCCCTTTTTGGTATGGCAAAGCTACTCTGTCCCGTATCCCAGAGCTCTGATAGGGACCCCCATCCCTACGACTGGAGCTCTGGAATGAGCATTTCCCCCATGTTAGACAGGAGTGCAGTCCATTAAAGGCGATGCAAATGTCACTCTGTGTTCAGGGTGCTGCTGCTGAACCTCTGGAGCCTAAAGTGGAGGTATTTCTGCAGTTTTGCGCTCCAGTAGAGACGTGCAGACATGGAAAGTGCTGATGGGCACCGATGGGGTGGCTGCAGTTCAGGAAGACTCAGATGTGCTGCTGCAGCAATGGGGAAAGGGCAGGCTAAGCAGCACTGCTGCAGCGGAGGCCCAGCAACTACAGTGCTTGCAACATGTGAATAGTGTTAACAGCATCACAAGGCCATGGAAAAGGAAAACTCCAAAGTAGGACAGAGGTGTAGGAATCCTCCTACAAAGCCTTCAATATGTGAGGTTCCCCTTCTGCTCTGCAGACGACTGGCGCAGAATATGGCATTAGCCAAAATACCACATTGGAATTGTGTAATTGTGTTTCTCTGGTCTATAGAGATGCCCATGTCACGGGGTTGGAACTGGATGACCTTTAAGGTCCCTTCCAACCCAAACCATTCCATGATTCTATGGCCTGGAATCACACGATTGCTCAAATCCCTTTTTAGCCCTATTTTCTCTGATTTTCTATTTAGATATATTTGCAATCTGATCACTGCAGGAGACTGAAACAGCAACAGTATGTTTAGGTTGAACAAGTCTCAAACTGACAGCAGATAAGCCTTCCTGGCCTCACATCTGATACTGCAAACGCACATGCATGACCAAGCTCATTCTACCAGCGCTGACAAGTGAATCATCAACCCTGCTCTCATAAGAAAGCGATCCCGCCTGCCTCTGCTCCATCCTGCCTTGTCTTGCTGCCTCTGCCTGCCTTTATACCCACGGACAGAGGACTGCATCTCCCATTGTCCCTCTTTGCCTTCACCCTGCACTGTTGTGAGCACAAGGGAAGCAGCCCCTGGCTTGTTGTGGCATAAGGGAAGCTGAAGCTTTTGGTCCCCCCACCCCAGGCAGAGGCAGGAAGCTTCACAAACTCATGGAGGATGAGTGTTTCCTGAGGAATGTGGGGTGAATTGCCTACATTGGGGATTTTTGGTGTGCAGCATGCGGGCTCTGTTGTTACAGAAGGGGGTGTCTGCCCGGGGTTGCAGCTGGAGGGCTGATATGGGAATGATCCACACTTACAGCTGGTTGCTTTGGGGGTCAGGCTCTTCAGGATTTACCACAGTAGAGCTTTTACTTCAAATCTGGTGAGAAATACCATTTGTCCTGTTTGCTTTTCCAGCTTTGGTGTTCCTATGGATGGAATAGCTGGTTTCTGCCACAAGCCCTCTTCCCAGCCATGAAGGCTTTTTGGAGCCACGCAGGATCCATACTTCACTAGCTCTTAATAGCACTTCTGCCTTTATATCTCTCTGGCTTTTCTCTGGATTCGCTTACCTCTCAGCATATTGCCCGGGGGTGGTTTTGCTCACTGTTTTGTGCAATACAGAGGGAGCAACTGCTGAGTTGTAGGTCTCTGCTCCTGAAGTCCCACTGAGAACAAGGTGAGGATGGAAATGGGACTTTCACCCTCTTTCAGAGAGGCATCGTAGTCCCCAGAGAGCCTTCTAGGAGTCAGGCCACGTGTGATGGGACAAGTAGACACATATCCAACACCTGGGCTGTGATTTCTTCATTTCAGTTTTGTGGGAACAATTCAAAAGCCATGAAAAAGTCAAGATAGGAGGGGAGGAATCCAGCAAAACCTCCTCTAGCAAAAGGCAGCTTTCGAGGAAGGACTTGCAGGTGCTGGAGCCTTTCTCTGCCCTCTGCTCCACAGCCCTACCTCATCCCAGGAATCCAGCCCCCTTTTGGTTTCCTCCCATGACTGGTTTAAACTCTCTCGCACACACACTTCCCTCTCCAGCTAGCTTCAGCCACTTCCCAGCCAGGTACCCAGCACACCTGATCCCACCACCGGTGAGCAGCAGTGGGACAGGGAGAGCAGCCAGCAAGGACATCACCCTTATCCCAGCCCCCTGCTAAAAACAGGGCCTTCATAAATCTGCTGCCATAGCTCAAAGAGGGAATGAGTTGTGTTCTGAGTGCTGCTCCACGTGCAGCTACACAGAACTGGTGCTGCATCAAATGACGTCTGCCTGCAAGTGAGTAACCATCAACTCAAGATTGGTGCGAGCCATGCTGGAGCACTCCTGTGTGCTAAGGGAATGTACACCATGACTTTTCCCTCTTCTCTTGCTTAGGAAGTAAAGGGGAAAGTGAAGAGCGTATTAATTGCATGTTTGCATATGGCAAGGATCCATGAATGCTGCGGTTTCAGTGAGCACCTTAATGCTACGTGGGGAATGAAAGGGAAGCCACAGAGTTCAGCACTGCAATTATTATTCTTTCTGGGGTGAACTTAAGGCCCTTGGATAGATCTAAATCGGCCTTGCAAACAAGGAGTGAGTGACAGGCAGGGAAGTGGGGAATGCAAGACCTAGGGGAAAGAAATCCTTGAATACAAGACACCTGATCCCAGGAACATCCCTCCCTGGAACTCCTGGGAAGGCAGCCGAGCTGCCTGCGGCAGGATTGGGTATGTCAGAAAGCAAAGCTCCAAAATAGTAAATGGGTACTAGAACAAAAGATAAACCCTGAAAACTCACCACTTTGAAGGCAACTGATAAAGGGGGAAAATCCCTTTGTACCTCCTTTACCTCTTCATGGGGGCTAAGACTGCTTCTTTACCTTGTCACACACAGTCTGCCCTCCCTGCTGTGTACCTCAGAAAGAGCAGACTCTGCAGGATGCTTTCTTTTCCACTGTCAACCTCCCTGAATTCCAGACAACTTTCAGGGTGACTAATAGAATAAAGGTGAACTCCAATATGAGGGCATCTCCTGTGTTAGCATTTGAAGACACTGCCAATCACTCCCCTTGAGGAAACTCAGGTGAACGGAAGCTGCAGGACAGCAGAGGAGGGCGACTGCCTCAGGTTCCCATGCACTAGTCTGTATTTACTTTATTCTACTCGGCTTCTATCCTGCATGGTTGCAAGGCCAGACTGCAGAATGGACCCAGGCACCCTGAAGAGTCATTAGGAGGGGGCTGTGTTGCCTATTTCTCTCATTAATTTCCTACATCTGAAGCCTTCTCCGGGGAAGGATGAGGGCTGTAGCTGCACACCCAATTTTGACTGAATTTTATGCCAAGAAGTTACCTTGCATCAAGGAGCAAGAACCCTTTGAACAGGGCAAGGAGACTGCAACAGCTCTGCCACAGAGCCAACTCCAAACCCCCACTTACCCACATGATGCCGAGGGGGCAATCCCTGCTCATTTGTGCCACTTGACGCCCTGAGCACAGTGAAAAGTCAGACACTCACATCTTGGTTATGTTCAACAAGATCTGCCTAACGGCAACCAAGCAGGTCCAGCACAATGCAGGCTGGCTGTGGAAGCGAAGTGACAGCGTTCCAAGGGTTAAAAGGAAGGTCCGGATCCACAAGCAGTCCTGCGAGGAGAAAAGCACAACCCAGCAATTCAGGCATGTCTCACCCCCATTCAAATGACATTGTTTGAGCACTCTCTGCCTCGCCCCTCAGTGGTAATTACAGACTTTCAGTATGGGGAAAGAAACACAGCGGAGGAAACCTTCATTACAGACTTATCTCCTAGAGCAAAAGCAACCCCAGTGTCATGTCTGGGGCACGCTGCCAGCATCAGCCACCAAAGCAAAATGCTGACATTTAGGACAAAAATAAAAGAGGGAGAAGTGTTAAGTGATTTGGGAAGACGAGAAGCCCACCAGGTTGGCTGCTGTACAGTGCTGGGTGTGGGGAGCAGTTTGGAGGAACTGGAAAGCTGCCCTGCTTTTAAGTGGTGCGGTTTGCATCTTACATTCTTCCTTCCTTCCTCCTGCTCTGTGTGCTCTTGTCCCCTGATGTCTGCATGTGTCCCTTTGTCACCCCTGGCAAACAGCAGCAGGCTGGGAAGCGATGATTTCTCTTCCTAGCTTTATGTTCCTCAAAGGAGCAGATAAATCTGTAGGTGTCCTTGGCTGACCCCTTTGCACACCTAACTTATGGTATGCACGCAAGAACAGGATTCTTGTATCATAGAATGGTTTGGGCTGGAAGGGACCTTAAAGTTCATCCATGGGCAGAGACACCTTCCACCAGAGCAGGTTGCTCCAAGCCCTGTCCAACCTGGCCTTGGGATGGGGCAGCCACAGCTTCCCTGGGCACCCTGTGCCAGTCCCTCAGCACCCTCATAATAAAGAATATCTTCCTAATGTCTAATCTAAATCTCCCTCTGTCAGTTTAAAGCCACTTCCCCTTGTCATGTCATTATATGCCTTTGCAGAAAGTCCCTCTCCCGTCTGGGGGCTCCTTCTCACCTTGTCTGTATCACAGGGGCCTAAAGTTTGAGCTCTCACAAAGGATGCAGGAGACATTTTTTTCCCCAGTAGGACATGCTCTGTTACAGCCTACAACTGTTTCCTGTCACTATGGTGCATCTCCCAGGGTTGGTGTTGACCTGCCTACAGGTGGCTGACACCTCTATCAAACATGGTCCCATTTCTCCTGCTTTCTTCTTCATGCCAACTTTCTGTCATCAAGTGACACAGTTCCAAGCTAAGTTGCTCTTCCTACCCCCGGACATTCACACATGTGAAACTGGCAACCACTCTCATGGCATGGTTAGCTCAGTGTTTGTTTCAGAGCTCATTTCAGTGACAGAGTTTACCTGCTGCTGGTGGTAACGCCTTGTTTTTGCAGGATCTTGATGCTGCATTAGGCAGATCCTTCAAACCAACAGGCCTTGTCCCCTGGCAGCTAACGGCGGGGATGGGAGAGGACTGGGAGGAGAAAAGCGTTCAATCAGATTGCTATTAAGATGTGTCTGGGGAACAGGCTGCATTTTAATTGTTCTTTCCTACTCGGTGAGTGAGCACAGGAAAAGATTTACCTTCTGGCCCTTCTATTTGTGCATGTTGACATTTCCAGGCAGCACTTTCCTCTGATGGAGAGCTTTGACGTCAGGTGTGCTGATTAAAGCCTGCAGTGCCTCTGACTCACTTGGCTATGGCCTGCGGAGGGGGATTTGTAGCGTCTCTTCTCTTTCTACCACTCGCTATGTTTGGGCTTCAGTAAATAAAGCTAAGCTCAATTCAGAACTTCAGGGAAGATGCAGCTCTGCTCAGGCTCAAATACGCATCGCCATGGTAACAGATGCTGTCAGGCACATGCAGACATGTCACTCTCTTAGAGAACTCCCCTGCATGGCTCCCCTGCCCATGCAGTGCAGGGGCTGGCTGCAGGAGGGCAGGGTGAAGTTGGCACTGCCCGTGCTCCTTGGGCATGCTGCTGCTCTTGGGAGCAGCCTGGAGCTGGCCTTGCTGTTCTCCCAGCTTAAGGAGAGCTCACCTGAAGCCTCTCGCCAAGTAAGAACCACTTTGGGGAAGCTCTGGTGTTTGCAGAGTTCCCTGCTTGACTGGCATTTCCAGGCTGAAAAGCCCTTGTGTGGCTTTTTCAACCTGTAAAAAGGAAGAGAGGGAACTCCTGGGTCAACAAGTCTCATACAGCGGCAGCCAAGCGTGTAACACAACCCCTTTCATGAACTGATCAAGTTCCAAAATGAAGAGATAAAAATTACCAGCTGCCTTCCAGAAGACCCTTTGAGCAAAGAAACCCTTTGCTAGACAGACACCCAGCAAGGAAACAGAGATGCAGAGAGATGTAGATTCTCCAACTGACTCAGGTGTAAACAGGTTAGGCAAGGCAGTAGAGTCCCCGGCTCCTCTGACCCCGAGTACCCGTCTCCTTGGCACACTGAGCATGGTCCCATTGGTGCTGCTGTGTCCTGTACACAAGCTTTTGATTCATCGAGAGCTTGAGTATGGCAGTAGCCCAAAATATGAAGCATGAAGCATGCCCAAAGGCAGCAGCACTAAAGAAAAGGCTCTCTGAAGTGCTGGAATTCACCACCTGTGGCACTGTGCCTGTGCCTCTCTAATGGTCACTGATGTACCAGAGAAATGAGAGGCTCTGGTGTGTGTGGCAGAGGGGGTTAACAGAGCTGCCAGGTCTTTCTTTCTCTAGCATCTCAGGATATTAAGTAGTTTCCTTAAAGCCTGAGCACCTGGAGTCCTGGGAACATGGAAGCTTCTCACCTCCCCTGCTCTTTTCTTAGACTTCTTATGGCTTCAGGGCACTGGCTGCAAATGCACCTCCTTGGCTACGACACAGATGGGCAAATCTAAGAAACCATCATTTATTGGTTTCAATCCTATTCTTTTAGACCACCCCTATTGACTGAGCTCTGAATTACAGTTTTCATTTTGGATCCTGGGCAAGCACAGCACACACAGGGAGGTATTTGGGTGCTCTCCCGCTGACCTGAGCTGCACCAGGAGGCACCATATATCCTGATGGACACTTTGGAAGGGGGAGAAAACAAATTGAGACAAGAACCCAGTCTCCTCACATAGATGACTAAGATTGGGGAATGGTTTCTAGGTTAACCCTCCTTTGGTAGGTTTAATGTCTCCCCAGCTGCAGTGCCAAGTCATTTTTCTACCACGGCTGATTTGAAACTAACCTTACCTCCTACAGTCACTGTACCCAGCCACATCTTGAAGTTAATAGCATGAGAAGAGTTTGAACACGCAAAATGTTTTTATGGCTGCACAGATTGAGCCACATTTCCATGACAAATCACTGAAATCTGAGAAATCTAATTTACAACACAAACTCTTTTTCTTCTGTGTGTCTTTCCCAACTGAAATCCAAGTCAGAAACTCCGGGTTCCGCAGTACCTCTAATCTAGCAAAACTGTGGGTGTAAGAGAGATGAAAAGCAATTGCATGAGGTCTCCAGGGCTGGTCCACAATGACTCCAAACCCTAAATTGCTCATCCCTTGAGCGTGGTTTACGACTGCAATGGATCCTGGCGGAGCTGTGTAACCAGCACTTAAATAAAGGGGAGGCAGCAAACCCTCCTGAATCAGTGGTATCTGTTCTGGGAAGGGCTGACCCAGAGACAGCCACAGCAAGAAAGTACTGAAACCCACTGTCTCCTCCTAGAACAGAACTGAAGGTCACAAAGTAAAGACCCCTCCAACCAGTCCTGGCCTCTGATTAAAATAAATCCCTTTCATGCACAGACAGTGGTTTGAGAAGTGGAAATACTCAACTGCGGTGAAAGCCTGGAGAGTTAATGGCTGGGCATCTTGGAATGGAAACACAAGTGGCATCAATTCAGGTATAGGTCATTCAGGCTGGGTACAACCCAGCCACTGGCATCAAGGTAGAGGCATGTTCCCTCCTCTTACACTCAACTTCTTTCACAGTGAAGCTGATTTTTATGGTTCTTTCACCTGGGAACAAATGTGAAAGGAACTCATCCTTAGGAACAAGAGATGAAAGGTTGCTCCGTGCCATACACATTCCACTTCTGGAGCCAGGAAAACGATGGTCCTTTGTGGACAGTTGGTGCTTTGCCCCGGTACAAGAACTAGCATCATTATTTCCAAGTGATGGGGACTGACACTGTCTCTTACCAGAATGACACCAAAACCAGCACTGTAGTGTAGTCTTCCTACCCCCTATATTGTACTCTCAGGGCCAGAAGACACCAGAGATATTTGGGCACTTACAAGGTTCACTTCATCATTTAAAATGCACTAGAGGAAATACTGGTATAATACATTGCATGATTGGCCCACATAACTTACTGCTGTTAGCTGTAACTGAGAAGGAACTGTGAGGAAAGGAGATGGCATTCACAGAAGTGAGCACATCCTCTGTTACACCACATAAGCAAAGGCCACGGTTTCCAGCCCCATGAGAAGATAGGTTTTCATAAAGTACCTGAAGCAGGAGACTGAAAATGGAGAGCAATTAAAACCCCTCCAGACCAAGCCAGCAATGCTCCTCACGAGCAGGCTGATGTATAAACATACTTCACACCAGATCTGTATTTCTGCGGAAGACCATTAAGTTCCTGGGAAGCCAACCTCTGGCAGAGGCCGAGCTACTAACCAAGGGAGGCTGTGACCCTGAACGCAACCCTTACAACACCATCACAGACAGGGAATCTTGCAGAAGTATTAGTCCTGGTGCCAGCAAGCCTTTTGCTGCCTGATGAATCCTGTGTAAGTCACTCCTTCCTCAGTGCAAGCTGCCATCCTCTCCTCCTTGACCAGCTCCCCAGTGGATTATTTTTGTCTTGGATCGCCCAGTCCCAATGTTACAATTACACGCTGACCTCAAAGACTTGCTTTTCAAATTACCCTTCTTCAGCAAACCCTCTGTCTAGTGGCTTGGGTGGTTTTCTTATTTTTATATCTAAATGGTTAAATATGGGTGTGGTTGAGGAGAGAGGAAAAGAAGAAAGAAGCAGAGCAAGCAGTGAATGGGAGGGTTGGGGGGGGTTGTAACTGTCCTCCTCAAGACAGAGAAGTCCATGTGCTCCAGGGCAGACACTTGGATCCTCCCTTTCCCCAGCAGCATCTTCTGGAGGGTCAGTTCTCCTTGCTGACAATGTCATTTCACCACAGTGACAGTGGCAGTCCCTCATCCTCATAGCTGCACCTAGGGACTTATTCTTGCAGCCACTACCTAAACTCAGAGACCCAGTGTCCTTCAAACAGGGTGTAAGAATTAGGACTTTCTTGTAAATGCTCGTCAATGTTAGATGATTTCTAAACAGAAGAGACAGAAAAACAAATTGGAAGTGTTCTAAAGGGCCTAAAGGTGAACAGGGATAAGGCAGCCATGACTGCAGAGATGTCTTCTCAGTGAAAACCATGTAGGATAGGTATCACCTGTCTGTGCTGCTGCTCACAGTCCATCAAATCCCTGCAAAACTTCACAGAACGCACAGAAACTTCCTCAGGAAAGAAGCGTCTGCTCCAAGGATGGAGAGTAGGAGGAAATAGGACACGGGTCTGTCCTAGCAGGGAAGAAAAGGGAAGCAACTCACAGGCTGACAGGAGAAACTTCAGATCAGCAGCAGCATCTCACACCCACGGTGCACACACAATTTTATGCGTTTGCTACACACTCAGGCTTTCCCCCATGCTCTAACTAGCTTTAAAGCCCAGTAGAAATAGTTTTAAGGCTGATTTCAGCCACAGTGAATTGGCTCCCAATGATATAAGAAGCTTTGGCTGGACTGGTCATGAAAGCTGGCCTTTTAACAGCCTTTTGTCACCTGGCCAGTGGCTGTTCTTCCACTCACAACCGTCTCCTTCATCTTCAGGCATGCATATCGCTTCCACGCTGATCTGCATACCTTGTCCTCCTGTCGCCATTGCTGCACACTGGCTAAGTCAGGGTCCTGCCAGGCTGAGCTTCCATCGTATCAAACCTCACCACCACAAAGCCAAGAGCGATACTTGCAGAGGAGACCTGCACACAGAGCCCGAGCTGTGTATTTGAGAAGAAGGGACCTGTTATTCAGGTGAGTGAGCCTGAACCCCCCTTCTGGATGGGGGTTCAACTGCAAAGACAGATCTGAACATCATCAGAGTGGAAATGATCTCAGCAGCATTTTTGGCAAAATCAGTGGTGAGGCTTGGGAGGGATAGTCCTCTTCTGGAAAATGGTATTCTTCCTGCAGCTCCCCTTGAACACAAGATCTTTTCCCCTTCTCCACTTTCTACATAGTGGTTTTGGGGTGCTGCCCTGTGCTGTGGCAGAGCTTCACCCTCGCTTGCAGTGGCTGCACTTCCCAGTGGGTGAACTGATGTGTGGTTTGGTGAGAGCTTTTTGGCTTGGTTGATTCTGTGAAATGCTTTTGAAGCCAATGAAACTGAAACGGATCTGGTATCTACTGGCACAGGCTACAGGCTGGTTAGCACAGCCCAGGCTGGGGCAGAAAGCAGTACCGAGCTCCAGTTAACTGATACCTATAAATGCCATTAAGGGACACAATGATTATGAGGCATCTGAGGACTCACCTTTCCTCTCATTTGGATTTCAAAAGCCACATCCACCTGCCAACATTTGCTGGCTAGTGTTTGTCTCACTGGTGTCCGCAGGACATCAGTCAAAGCTCTTCATCTCTGAAATAAAATCCCAGTTCCAAACTCTGCTCTTTTAACAACCTCCAGTAAATTCACTCATTTTTGCAGTCCTGGGGTCAATTAATTAGTGACTGCCTGGGTAGAAGCGTAATTAAGCTCACATAACACAACAGAGCTTTCACCCCCTCAGCCTCCCTCTGTACACATCCTCCTTTACACATCTGGATAAAAGCTTCCCTGCAAAGCCTGGAGAGAGCAATTGCTTCAAGCAGAGAGTCCCGGAGAGCTCCCAAAAAGCATTGCAAACTCTTGCATCATGCGGAGGCAGGAGAAGCCAGGGCGTCTCGGAAGTGAGAAGATCCACTCTGGCAGCTGCTGCCACAGGGATAGGGTGACATTGGGAACAGCAAAAGGTGTTTTGACTGAGGAAACGTGGTGCCACGAGTTATTAATCTTCCAGCAGAGGCAGGAATCCCAGCGCTGCTCTGATGCTGCAGGAGGAGCGAGCCAGCCATTCAGGACTAGTCTGACAAATCTGGCTCCAGCTGCTCGGCTTTATTAAGGACAGAAGCCCTCGAGGGGTGGGATCTAGAGGCATCACAGAGAATTTCTTTTTCCTCTTTCCTAAGCACAAAAGACAGAAGTGGAATGTAGCTGAGGAATGCTTCGCCCTTGGAAGGGGATGTCATAAATCTCCTTGGATGTGTATTTGGTTTATTTTGTGGGAGTCATTCAAAAGGAAAATGCAGAGTGTGGGGCTTAGCGCTCAGCCTATGCTGGCAAAGGATCCCTGACAAAAAATGTCCATTGGCAGGGAATTTCCTGACTTTGCAAGTGAGCAAACGCCTCTCTTTCGCTTACTCTAAAAGCTGTCTCGCTATTATATAAAAGGTTGCTATGAGGCAGACTGCGATGAATTCTGCTCCAGGAGAAGGACAAGTAATAATCAGCAGGAGGAAAGATTCGGGCTGTGCTCCAGAAAGTGCTTTTTTTCCCCAAGAAGGTCTCCTGGGCCGCAGGGGGCTGCTGGGGAGCTGCAGCATCCCCATGGCTGGAAGCGCTTCACACGTGTCAGGCACTGCTCCTGGGTGACTCCACCTCGGAGAGGGGGGAATGGCTCCTGAGGCTTCCTGAAGTCCCTGCCAGCCCTCTGGTGATCATTACTGTGTCATTAACAGTGGGAACATTGCCTTTGGGGTAGGGGCTTAAGGAGGATGCTTTGTGCAGTGGAGATCACTGGACCTAAGGGTAGGCAGAGGGCAGGGGAGAAGAAAAGGGAAGGGAACTGATACGCAGATGGATTTTAACAAAGCAACCTGGCAAAGAGAAAGCCCAAAGGTGACTGTGGATCTACCACAGAGCAAAATGAGGCCAGGCTGGTGGAAGAGGTGTTCAGGGAGGAGGGAAGGGGCTACTCCTGGGGTCTACTAGTGAACTCCATGAGGAGGTCATGACAGAGACTGGTGGGATAGCAGCAAGCCATACGGGAACCCTAAACCAGGGTTAGAGAGGACCTGGTGGAAGAGGAATAGACTGCATGGAGCCAACCACAGCTGCCTGCAGTGGTTCCACCCTTAATGTGATCACCACGGTGGAAGGTAGCAGGGGCTAGCAGGCATTAGCTATCAGCCATTAGCTCTACACAAGTATTTATAAATGGCAGAGACTTAGTTATTGCCAGCGGTGATAAAACCCCATCTAGAAAAGCACGGAGCCCTTCCACCTGTGTGTTTGGGTGAGAGTGGGGTAGGCTGAGCAGGCAGAGCTGCCTTTAGAGCTGCAGGATGCCTGGGCAGGGGTGGAAGTGTGGTCCCTACACATACCCCCATGACCCCTGCTGTGAACCTCAAAAACTGGCCAGGTTAACCCCTACTAGAAGCAGCTGGGTGGCGGCATCACTGCTGGAGGCCACAGCTCCGGATCAGCCATACACTGTCATCTCGTCGCTCTGTTCATCCTCCAGCAATGCAGTGGTGCTTGCTCTGTCAGGTTATCGGAGAGTCCCCTTTCTCGTGTGCTTGTGAGAAGAGACAAAAGATGATACCACCAGCGAGGAGATGTCTGTTGAGATTTTAATTTCCTAGAAGAGGAAGTGTGTTTGAGCGCTTGGTGGAGGAGCAAAGGCCCGTCCATTTTAAGAGTCCTTCAGGCTGTTGCCTGCTGTTGTCACCATGTTTTCAGTGCTTCTGTTCTCATCAGGGTGCACAAGTATCTTCTGCTCTGCACCCTGTGTTTTCGCATGGAGAGGAGGTGCCTGTGTAAAGCAAGAGACCTCATCAAAAAGCCAGCAGTCTTGGGCTATTACCAGAGCTGGACTAAGCACTTTGCTGCTGTTATCACTGCTATTGATTTTACATTTATAGAGAGCTGCAAATTTACACAGTGCTTAATAAACACAAAGTTTCCTGGACTGTAACTAGTGATAGCAGAACTGGGAGGCCTCTAAAAAAACCCAACCCTCACCATTTAAACCACCCAACTCACATTTACATGGTATTTCTATGCTGTTTTCCACTACAGTAATAAGCTGAAGATTAGAGGAGTTGCTGCCGCACTCCTGTACAGTCACACAGGTAAGGACAACAGGAGAGCAAAGATCTCCAGAGAGAATGGCAATTTTATACAAGCTATACCACTGATGTCACCCAATGTTTCAGACAGACAAGTCCAAAATGTGCTAACAGTGAGTTAGCACAAAGCATTGGGTTCTACTCCTGCTTGACACTTAACATTTCACCCAGGCCTTCCAAAGACACAGCATGTCCTTCTTGCAAGATTGGGGCTGAGTCTTGGACTGGGTTACAGCATGGGGTATCACCAGGCTGAGTTATCTGAGAGCAGGAAAGTCAAGCAATGTAAGAAAGGCAAATTAATTCCCTCAGGGCACAGCACCATTATCAGCACAAATGTTTTGACTCTGGACAAATTATTTGTTCATCAGCTTAAAAATTAAAACCTTTTGGCTTAAATCTTCATTGGCATTTAAAGGCTGTTTTTTCGACAGGGACCTCTGAAAGCAGGATTAATGTCCTGTGGCTCCTCCACTGTACATCCCAAAGTATCACTTAGTGCAACACTTCCTGGCAGAGACACTCAAAAGAAGGAACAGGAAACAAGCGTGGTAACAGGGAAGTTGGAAGATGCAAGGAAAGAGTGGAAGTCATGTGGCCTTGGGGGAAGAGAAAGGCGCACACACAGAATCCAAATTACCTCTGATGAATTTAAGAGGAAGGTTGAGTGATTCCGGGATGAAAGCACTGGAGAGGCCTCAGGAGATCTGAGCTGTCACAGACTGGTGCTCAAAGGGGACTCAAGACAGAAGTAAGGTTAAGCACACTGTTGGGGAAGCACTGAGGGAAGTGGAAACCAATACCTGAAACCCAAAAACAAAACCCCAAACACACAAAAACCACCAGAGAAGGTTTTAAACGCAGAGATGACATGTGCCAAAGCTGTGCTATGGCAGAAACCTTGCCAGGAAACCCTGCGAGACACACGTTCCCTGGAGGTGTGGATATCCTCCAGGAGTTTGGGTCCTCACCGTGAGTTCCATCTTCAGCTCCTCACAAGGAGTGAAAGTTGTGCCACTTCTCCCTCCCTGCTTCTGCTCAGGAGATCTGGCTGTAAACGGAGGTGTACCACTCACACAGTTTACCTTGGCAGGCTGCAAACATCCTACTGCTCCAGGGTGTGCCCAGGCCCTTTCTGCACAGCTTCTCCCTGTTCCCGAGAGGCTGTCATAGAAGAATGACCCAGCCTTGGAAAATATTATCACTTCCCAGGGAATGCTGCTCTGAGCTGTACCCAAAGGAAGCCAGGCGGCACTTGGGGGAAACTTGGTGAGAGGCTGGGTGAAACTCCCTGGGCTCTACACATGGAGAGGAGCAGAGACATCAGCTTTCGAGAAGCTTATCTCAGACCATGCCCCTACATTTTAGCCCTGACACTGTGCTTTCAGCCTGGTACCTGCCTATATGCCACAGATATAGTGTCCTCTCACTCGTATTTTGGAGCGCTGGGCACATCTGCATGTAGCGTATTTACTGTCTGCCTTTCCCTCCAGACTATCCCAATACCTGATGAGGCGTTAACAGCTGAAGACTCCTAAGGTCCCACAGAAGTATTCCCCCACCAAGTACTGACTCCAGTGAGAAGAACCCTGAAGCAGGTTTGAAGCCCCTTGGCCTCACTTGAGGCACACCCAAGCACAGCTCTGTGCAATTCCATCTGTCCAGGTATCTTCCTGAACCTCCCACGTAGAGGCCAAGGGCTTTTCTGTCCTGTTCTGCGTCACATCTGACGTCGACAGGTTGGGTGGAGAATTGACTCAGAGCAGTCCTGCAGAGGACTTGGGGGTGTCGGCCAATGAAAAACGGAACACGAGCCGGCATTGTGCACTTGCAGCTCAGAAAGCCAACTGCATCCTGGGCTGCATCAAAAGGAGCGTGACCAGCAGGTTGAGGGAGGTGATCCTGCCCCTCTACTCTGCTCTCCTGAG
>JANRGW010016383.1:8296-20880 GCA_024733675.1 Psilopsiagon aymara | reverse complement strand
GGCAACCCATTCCAGTGCCTCAGCACCCTCACACTAAAGAACTTCTTCCTCATATCCAATCTAAACTTCCCCTCTTTCAGTTTGAACCCGTTACCCCTTGTCCTATCACTGCAGTCCCTAATGAAGAGTCCCTCCTCAGCATCCTTACAGCACCCTTCAGGTACTGGGAGCTGCCTGAGGTCTCCACGCAGCCTTCTCTTCTCCAGGATGAACTTCCTCGGCCTCAGGGACCAGCTCCTCACCTCCGGCTCAAGATGTGCTGGGTTTACCAAGCCATCCAAGAGGAAAATCTTCCTTGGTGAAGAGTCCAGAGAAAGGCCACAGAAACCACGGGAGACCGGAGCGCCTCTGCTATGAGGAATGGCTGAGGGAGTTGAGTTCAGCCTGGAGAAGAAAAGGCTGAGGGAAGACCTCATAGCAGCTTCCATTGCCTAAAGGGGCCTGTAAGAAAGATGGGGAGAGACTTTATCAAGGCCTGTTGTGATAGGATGAGGAGTGATGGCTTTAAACTGAAAGAAGGGAGATTCAGGTTGGGTGTGAGATAAAGTTCTTGACAATGAGGGTGGTAAAACACTGGCACAGGTTGCACAGAGAGGTGGTGGATGCACCGTCCCTGGAGGCATTCAGGGCCAGGCTGGATGTGGTTCTGGCAACCTGGTCTGGTTGAAGATGTCCCTGCTCATTGGGGTTGGACAGGACGAGCTTTGAAGGTCCCTTCCAACCCAAACTATTCTATGGTTCTATGACAGAGGTGATACTAAAGCTGCCTCCCCTAGCAAGAGGTCTTTGCATGGGGGATCCGATGCATCTTTGTGTCACTGCACCAACACAGAGCACCAGCCTCATCCCGATGCCCAGACAGGTCCCACATGTAAATATGGAGGAAGATCTTGATGGAAGCGATAACTAAGGATGTAGATTAGCTGTCCAATCTGGCTGTTTCCTACTGAATAAACTGACTCTACAACTCGATGCAGCAGCAGTTCATATGGTAGAGCTGGTTTTCACTGACAGCTTGGCTCCTAACCAGCCTGTTGTGAGCAGCATGATGCTTCATGCCAACCACGAGCTCACTGAGAGGCTGGGCAAAGACCCGGGCATTGAACCCCGGTATCCGTGGCTGTACTGGTAGGGGCTGCCCACTGGCAGCTGGCTCAGGTCCATCTCCGCTGCCCTGGCAGCAGGGTGGCCATGCAGTGAGAAGCGCTCCTGCTCCCTGTGTGCCAGTATGTTGATGATGTCATGTCATCTGTTCCCTGCAGGAGCCCGGGGTTGCAGTGCAGAAGGATGGGATAAGTGAGGAATTCATGCTTTCCCCTTTTGCAGCCTTTTGACTCATGTTCTGATTTGCATCAAACACCCACCTTTTGCAAAACCAAATAGTCTTTTTAAACCAGAATCCAAACAGAGCTAGGAAACAAAAGGTGAGGGCAGAGTTAACCCAGGTTAGCTCCCTGCCCTTGTAAAAATTAGGACTGGTAAGGGCTTTATAGAGCTTGACTAAAGGGAAAACTCTATATTCAAGAAGTGATCAAACTTCTAATAGGTAGTGGATAATTATAAGAACATGGAAACTGTCGCAGACGTTAATGTTCTTCCTGTCAGCAGACTGAACTGGCAAATACACGTGTACATTTGGCAAGGTGATGTAAATGGCAGCAGATCACCTTAATGAGATGGATAGAAGAAGGAGGTGCATAAAGATGTCCTTACAGATTCCTCACACGTGCGAGAGCTGATCGCCAATGCCATTGCTGTGTCAGTATCTTTAATGCTTTATCTTTGATGTTGGCTCAGCATAATCTAGGACCTGTGGTTTCTGCATAGTAGCAGCTCCTTAGGCTGCCTTGGGCTGCCAAGCTGTCTCCAAGTCATGCAGAGGAAGGAACATCCACAGAAACAGGAGTGGAAATCAGCAGAAAATCTATAAAGGGATGCTAACTTACAAAAGAGCTGCTAGAAAAGGGGGTTCAAGATGTGCCAGTGAAGCTGAGCACACCAAGTTTGTGTGTTGCATTTGGTAGGAAACTACACAGAAAATTGTCCACAGACTGAAAGCTCAGAGATAGAGGATTATAAAAGGCACGTCAGGGCTGCGCTGTCCGCTCCATGGAGGGCATGGGCACAGCTTTCCCGGCCACAAAGGCACTGCAGAGACTGCAGCAAGTGGAGTATCAGACACAGAAGAGTTCAGTCTGGAGTCTGAATCACAAACACATGAGCTGATAGTGTGAGAAAGAATCAGGAAGCTGAGTAGGAGCAGCTTCTCCAGGAGCCGTTCACCAAACATCCTATCCCTTTTAACACATTTTCCATGGTCACTTTCTTTCTTATACGTAGCACAACCTTATTTAAAGGGGGAAGTATCTGGATTATGAGTCAGGTGGCAACTAAGAGATGGCAACTAAGTTCAAACAAATTACATACTGAACAAAGACATAGATTTCACTGAACTTCTATGACTGTATTTTGATTTGGCTAAAAACTAGTCAGAACCAAAGTCTGAAGACATTTAGCCCTGGAAGTGCTTTTTTATCCTATCTACCACAGTACCTGATTACTGTTTCTGATATTATCTTCCCTCAAACAGCAGTCTGCTCTAATACGTCCCTCTTCTCTTCCCATCTCTTTGGCCACATATTGCTTGTTATGCTAAGGGCTAAATGGCTCTTGGAAAGTGCGAAGGGGGTGTTATGAAAGGGCTAAGCCAGGCTTCTCAAACAGCTGCTTGTACAGAGAAACAGGCCCATGAGTAGGGTGTGCCAGGAGGCCCGGCAGCAGTCTGGTTGAAGACCCTTGTTTTGACAAGGCTGGAGAATTGAACTTCACATTTGTCTTCTTTAAGGTACGGTAAATGAGACATTTTCACCGTGTGGAAGTGGAGTTTTATGATCTCAACTGAAATGGAACCATTGGTTGTCAGAAATACCTGACAAGATCAGTGCGTTCCTGCTAAACAAGTCAAGTTCATCCGCTCTGCCTGCTCCACCAGAAACCACCTCAGTCACTGCACTCGATAATTCTCAGAAGTGAAGAGTGGTTCCTGGAAGATGATAGGAACAAAGCCCCCGGCCCACCAGCCCCAGCACGAACTTGGCTTCTGAAGCCCCAGCCAAAGTCAGGAAGAAACCCAAAGCATCCACCTGCAAAGAGGCACCCAGTCGCCAATACCAATTCAGACGTTTCCCAACTAATCACCATTGTCCAGCCATGGGCAGATAATGGATCGGTATTTTTTGATTTCTCCAACAAAGTGGCAGCATATTGGGTCCATCAACAAGCATTGACAAGGGTATAAATTTCAACATGCAAGTAGAGGAGAAGCTTTACCATACCAGAAGCCACTCACCTGTAAGAGCCTTTCAAGAAAGGAGAGTGATGTGGTCTTCTAAGTGAAGCAATCTCCTGGGTGAACCAGCTCAGTGTGTGGTTGCAGCTTGTTTATCAGCTTAACTATTGGAAGATGCGGATCTTGCCCTGCGCGCACATGAATTGGGATCACAAGACACTTCTTTGTCACTGTCACTTGGGGGATCTCTGATGGGCTGTGGCAAGTGGATTTAATCCAGTGAGTGCTGGTGTGGACTGACTTCCAGCCCCAGTAAGCTGCCACTCTGTGATTAATGGGTAAAGTTACTTGTTTTAACTCTGATCCAAGAGGTTTGCCACCCCCCACACACTCCATCTTTAGCTAGTGATTATTTTGTTCATTTTATTGGGTGCTATAGATATTATCCATTTCTGTATAAAATAGATGTAGTATCATGAGCGTTGAGGGCTGCCTTGATAATTGTTTTAATTCTGCAATTAAATTTTTGCAATTAAATTACTGCAGGTTTGATGCTTGCTAATACATTTAAATCAGCCCAATGAATTGGTTTTTTATACTAACAACGCATTCTGAAAGCACGTGTTTCCCTTAAGAACCATAGCATCTGTAACTGTTTCACTGAGCTATTTGGGTTCAGAAATGTGTTTATTACAAAAAATGCCACAGAGCCTGTTATGTCCTATGTAGTATTTGCCATGTAAGCTATTTATAAGACAAGTTATTTATAAGGAGAATCATTCATAAGGAAAGTTAGTCTGTGTTATTTATAAGGAAAAGCCAGGCTCATTATCTCATTTTATAGTTGGAGATTTTGTAGCACAGGGACAAGTGAAACAGCTTCCCCAGTGTCCTGCAGCAAGCCTGATCAGTCCCAGCACATCCAGCCCTCTGCCCACTAAGCCACATGCTCCTATTTATTCTTCCCCCCACAACTCCACAACAAACAGGATAGCTGAGTTTTGTTGCATCCTACCAGCTACGATCTACTGCAGAGGATACAACTTCCTAAGTAATGATGGATCTCCATAGAGATTCCCAACTTTTACTAGAACCCTGTGTGTCTTGACTGATTTTCGAGGCCAATGTACATCTGCTAATCCCATTTCATGCGAAGCAAAGGAGACATTAATCACTAGATTTGGCTGGTGGAGGTTAACAAACCCATCTTTGCCACTCACCATTGGCTATGCTTTGCTTCTCCTGATTGAGAAACAGGGTGAAAACCTGTGGGTTCCAGAATGGTTCTGAGTTTTTGGTTGTCTCGTTTCCTCAATAAAATTCAAAGCTCTGGTCAATGCAGCCATCTCTAGGGAGAATTGAAAACACAGAGGAAAATATTGTCAATGTTTTTCCCCAGTTAAATCACAACAGAGACTAACAGCTGCTGAAACACAGAATGTCCATATAGATGTAGGCAGACAGGCAGAGACTGCTGCACTGACATGGGTTATATTGCCTCCTGGAAGCCTCCAGGATCTCCTCACCAAGATGTTTAGGAACAACTCAACAGGAGGGGAAGGGGACATAATTCATGGCCTTTTCCCATCAGCTGCTGCAGGGTTTCTCTGTAACTTGGTAGGTAGGAGGAAGTTGCTCTGCTTTCACCATCAAATTAAATGTTGGCATCTCAGGTGGTTACAGTAAAATAAGTAATTTTGTCTTTATTTCTAGGGTAGCACAGTTCAGCTGTGGCTACCCTGAGCAGATGCCTTGAGCTTGTTTCCATCTGCATCCCACATTTCCTGCCCATTGGCAAGCCTGGCCATACCTTCAGCATCCCTGGATGAAGTTGGTCACGACGTGGTGAAGGACATGATGCACAGCCACCTCTTTAGCTCCACGACTTTATTCCCTTATAGAATCATAGAATAGTTCGGGTTGGAAAGGACCTTAAGACCATCCAGTTCCAAACCCCTGCTATGGGCAAGGACACCACACACTAAACCGTACCACTCAATTATACTTCAGTGTCAGGGGCTTTCATATTTTCCTTGACAGCAGAAACCTGTTCTTGTCCCGCTTACATGGGCACTGAGAACATTTCACCTTTACAAGCCAACAGTCACCAACTCATTCTCTAGGCTTATCCTTAAACAAACCGTCTCAATCTTAGAATGAGTTGTCCCTGCCCATGGCAGGGGGTTGGAACTGGATGATCTTAAGGTCTTTTCTGACCCAAACCATTCTATGTTTGTATGATTCTTTGCAGGACATGTTTTCAAAGCCTCTTCTCAGACCTGCTTCTCAGTTGTGAAACCTTCAGTTGGTATCCTGCCTTCCCCATGCCAGGAAAACCAAACTGGTCACCACCTTGTACACCCAGCACCCTGCATTAGCTCTGCCCTTTTTATGTAACAGCATCACACTCTTGCCTCCTGTTCAGTTCATGGCTCACGCTCTGATCTGCCTGTCTGCAGTAATGCTGCCTGGCCACTTACTCCGCATCTTCTCTTTGTGCTTTTGATTTCCTCCTCTAAGTGTAGCACTTTGCACTTTTCTTTACCGAGTTGTTGATTTTCTCCGATTTAGCAGGATCATTCTGAATTCTCAGTCCATCCGCCAAACTGTTTGCATCCTCTCCCAGCTCGATGATGTCTGCAGATTTTATGAGTACTCTTTATTCCCTCGTCACAGGTTGTTAATGAAAATACTGCATAAAATGGATTCCACACACAGATGTTGGAAGGACCCTGTTTGAAAATTCCTCTAAGTCTGACAGTGAAAAATTGAGAACGGGGTTGTAAAGCTATTTTTTAACCAGTCATGTGCCTACTTTATGGGGATTTAATCTAAACTGGGGTTTTTTCTTGTTTGCTTAGGAGAAAGTCATGTGGAATGGTGTCAAACTCCTTGTGAGAATCAAGACGTATGACAACTCTTACTTCCTCCCTGCCTATGAAGAACGGTTTATAAAGCCCACACTCACCTCAGCTGAGAAGGGTATTTTTCTGCAGGCTTGAACTGCTTTATCAGTTTCCAATCTTCAGTTCAATTGCTACAGTTCTTTTGCATAGCCGTAGCCCAAGTAATTGTCTCCAGTATCTCAATGATTAAAGCTCATTCAGAATTCCAGCAAGCTTCAATACATTTTCCTCCCTCACTACAACAATAGTCAGAGAACAGGGATTTTTTTATCATTGCAAATTCAGCGAGGGAAAAGTTGGCACTAACACACAGAGAGCAGTGAAAAACTCCTTTGCAAAGCCACAGAGATGTAGGTAGGTTCTTGAAGCTATTTCCTACTTTGTAAAAGCCACACTCAAGGAAGCACATTGATGTGTGATAACAGTTGTGTATGCCATCCATCTAATGATTTTAATTTATGCACTGTTCTGCACTACTATGAAACCCTGATGCAATCAGTGTCATTGCAAGAAAGTAAAGCTGCTCTTACAGATGAGTTACAAATTCTCATTAGCCATCAGACGTTGCATTAGACAAGTGTTTGCTGCATCCTCAGTATATGATGCACTTTTTGGTGCTGTTTATTGCTCATCTATGTACTTTAATTGCCTCCATCACCCCAGTATCTGAACAACTCGATCCCACATATCCTTGTGTTAAAGAATGGCTCACCTCTCTGAGATGCTTTTCTTTTTAGGGAAACTAGTACTTCATCTGAAGGAATGAATGGTTATGATTCTGTGATATTGGAAGTGACTAATCCAGTGTTGTAAATGGGATAAAGGGAAATGGAATGTATTTTGAGAACAAACAGTAATCATTGACACAGTAATTTGCATCCCTAGATGTTATAATAATGACTAAGTATCACTTCCCCTTGTTTGCATAAGGAAGAGTAGGCAGAGAAATCCAGTGATTTGGCTAGCGCACCACCAGCAAGCCATTGAAAAGGAGAAAAGCTGAACGTAGATCACTGTTCTTGCACCTTGTTTTCCTGTTCTCTGCTACACGTTTGAAATACAGCGTTATAAAAGGTGTGATCCCTTCCAGTACTAAGGACTCTGCAAGGTCTTCACTAGCTCATGCTGGAAACAGCCAACAAGAGTTGGTCAAGACTTGGGGTGGATGTAAAAGAGATGGGGAGCAATGAATTGCCTTCTGAAGAGCTGGTTTGGGTGGTGAGTTGAGATATATGAGGTGCCAACAGCCTCAGTCTGTGCTGTCTTGCTGATGGCGCTAACATATTTTTGCTGCATAAGGAAAGCTTATGCTCTGCAGAAATGGATTCCAATTGCATGGACCAAAGAATACTCAGTGACCCTTCTGCTCCAACTTACATGGATTTAGATGGGGGGTACTCACTATGAGTGGATCCTAAAGGTGTGTTTGTTCAGTGAGCAGCTCTGCACAAACATTTCTAGACAGGCAGTCCCCAGGAAGCCAGAACCACTGCATCAGAGGGATGGAGTGTTCACAGGCTGAAAAGCAAATATGTTTAATGTCTTCATCTTTTTAGGAGAAAATTAAGCACCTGAGGTACAATTCGCTTTTTACTGAATAAAGGGAGTGCAAAACACCATTGGTAGTACCGGTGGTAGCATTCTAAAATGTCTTTGAATCTCACCCTGGCTGCAAACCACAGAATCAGGGCAAATAGCAGTTAACACAACCTTTACTTAGCTTCTCCTGGCAAATATAAAGCGAAGGGTGAGGCAGTCTCACACTGACATATGGCCAGATACAGGCAAGATTTACCTAGAAAAGGTAATCACTCTTTATTCTCTTTGTGGGCCCAAAGAGAAGAGCAAAGTGGGTAGCTGTGACAGACTTCACAACAATCTTTAATAAGGGTCAGTCCTGCACCTTTCTGTAGTCCATGTACCTAAGCACAGAGGTTAGACTTAACCTAATACACACCATAGGAGCTATTAGGGGTGTGTAGGGTTCAGTTACAGGAAGCAAAGGGCAGAAGAGCAGAGTTATCTGGCTGTGGCACATCCTGCAGAGCCAAACAGGAGTACCAGAGCTGATGCAGGCCAGGCTGTTTTGCCACAGGGGTCACCCTGGCTCATCTTTGCGCAAGAGTCTTCGTGGTTTAGGTTGGGTGGAAAAAACCCCCAAAACCCAACCAGTTTTAACCCCCCCACCTGACAGCTTTGCGGGTGTGCTGTATCCTCCTCCTGCTCTCTGCCTTTGCCTCACAGCTTAAGTGCTGCTGGGCTTGCGAGGTCTCTTGTGTGCGAATAACCGCGCTGTGCTGCGGGTTGATTGGCACACTTTGGACACCAGTGAGATGAAGAGGAAGAAATATCTGTTTACATTTGAATAGGAGATCGGAAACTCAGGATTCTGACTCACTGCCACAGCACCAGATAACTGGGAACACCCTTCTCTTTTCTTCTGTGCTTTCCAGCTGGGATTTTTGTCTTCTTTTCTTTCTTCTTTTCCTTCTCTCTCTCTCCCCCCCTACTATGTCTGAGTGTTTCTGTGACTCTCGGTTCTTCTCTCTGATTTTGCCTCCCTGGTCTCATTTCGCTTCCTTTTCTTTCTTCCTACACACTTCACTTCCTCTCCAGCTTTCCTCGTGGCTTGTTCTTCTCAACTTCTCATTGTAAGTCCTTCTTCCAAGCTTGTCCCTCTCACAGGCTATCCTAAGCCTGACTTCCTACAGGGAGGAGAGGCAGAGACATTTTGCCTGGAGGTTGACATTGGAAGGGAAAGCTGGGGCCAGGGGAGTTGCAAGCAAGCAAAGAATAGGATGGAGGGAGAAGAAAGAAGGAAGGGACACTCACCAGGGTACAGCAGGAACAAGGAAAGGAAAGGAAAATAGCAAGGAAGGATGGGGGGAAATGATGGGAAGCTAGGGAGGAGCACAAGCAAGAGCAAGTGGAAGTAGGAGGATGTGAGATGTGCATTAGGAGGCAGGAGAGAACGGAGACTTCATGGAGGGGAGTAAATAAAGGTAGAAATACACTTGCAATGACAGAAGGGAGATTTAGAGTAGACATTAGGAAGAAACTCTTTACTGTGAGGGTGCTGAGGTGCTGTAGCTTGCAATGCAAGCCCTACTTTGCTTTGTAGCACAGGGACTAATGCCACAGTAGTGCGTGACACTACACACAGGCTGGGTGTAGGCATGAGAAGCCCATATAAATTTGTTCTTGGATATTTTCCTACACTGCTTCCATCAACTGCATGAAAGGTGCCAGAAGTACTGCTTGGACCAGGGGTTTTACAGGGGATGAAGCCACAATGGATCCCCTCAAACTAAGACGGTGATACAGAGATGGTGCTTGGCACCATGTGTGCCTTCAGCTGAGTGCCTGTTGCCCTCCCAAATCCAGACACCCAGAGACTTCCAAGCTCTGCTCTTCGGACACCCGCCACACTCAGGTATCCTGGCAGCCCCTTGGGCAACCTCTCCTCCACCAGCTGAGGTTCTGTAGTCCCTCTGTATCACACAGTCCTACACTCCAAGGACTCGTGTGCCTTGAGCTAACTCACATCATCATCATGGTTGTACCCTGATCCTCAGTACTGGCATATTGAGGCCAAGGAACTGAGGTCTGGAGACCCCCCTGAACATCGAGTGGTCCGTGAGTGGTCCTCACAGTGCACTGAGATGTCCTTAATGTTAAATGGAGATATTCTACATTATCCCAAATAGGGGCTTAAATGACACTTCTTAACTGTAGCAGTCTGGGGTATCTTTCTTGAAGCATCACCCGTATCCCTGAGACCGAGGAACCTCAGCTGGTCCCAAACCAAGCACCTCAGTCCCCTTGAAATTGATGTTACTGCTCCTTACATTAAAATGCTGAGGAATCTCCAAATCACATTCTTCTGGGCCTCAGCGCATGGTAGCACCCTGGACCACTCCGGATGCTGCTGTACTCCCAGGCACCATCCTGCCCCAGCCCACATGCTACTGAGATACCCCAGACCCCCACAGATTAAAGTGTCACAAGGACCTTCCTCACCCCACACCATTTGGTGTCTCCCTCAAAGTGATACAGCCTGAGATGCCCCCATGAAACATGGAAGGAAGCAGCCAGCAGTTGTAGAGGACTCATTGCTGTATTCAGTTTCTTCTTCCAGGTGAAGATAAGGACCGTATCTGAATAATCTTAATGCAAGCTCTGTTCTGGCACAGGCATATCCCCTCTGCCCAGGGTCAGAAGTGGCAGTAACAGTGAGACAGGTAATGGCAAAGGGCATGTTTCCTCACTGAATGCAGTTTCAGACTGAGATAAGGGCTGAAGTTTGTTAATGCTGATGCTGCATATTATGTTTTCAGGGGTGGAAATAGCCTTTTTCTTAACTATTTGCACCATGTCCAAAAACCCCCATGATTCTCCTCAAAATCAGGAGCTGCTGGTACTGCCCCATGACAAGCATTGTACTTGTGGGACAATCCCATCTCGCAGTGGAGAATCCCCCTGCTTCCCAGGACTAGCTCCTATGCCTGTATCTTTCCGAAGCACATCTAGGGGCAGCTGTATCTTGAGCCAGAGGATGCAAAATGACACTATTACTTACCTATCCAATCACACTGTTTACCCTCAATATTGACACAGAGAAGGAGCCACTAAACTTTTCAGATGCCTAGCTGAGAAGCAGGACAGACAGAGGCAGATCCCCCCAAGCAGTTCACACCAGCAACCAAAGGAAGAGACACAATGAACCAGGAAGCCAAAATTCAGCTAAAACCCCCTCAATCTCTGCTGCTTCTGCATCTGCCTGATGCTGAAAAGGAGCCATCTCGATGCCAGAAGGAGATAATCCGCTGACAGGCGGTTATGCTGGTAGAGATAAATAACACAGGCTATTCATCCCCTCTAAGGACTCCACAGTAGAAAGGGTGTCACTTCCTACCCCTCAGTGCTTTACATATAGCAGAGAACTGCTGAGGGGCACAATGGGCCGGGAATGGTCTTTTAACACCTTGATTTGGACGTCTTCCTTGACATTCTCTCTCAATCAGTGCAGGAGGCATTCCTTCACCATGAGGGCAGGTAGAGGTCAAGGTCTCCTCTTTCATCCATCAAGGTCAATACTCCTCATACCGTCTTCTCATCTCTGCCAGGAGGGATTCCCTAAAGAATTCCTGACTTTTGAGTGAATTCCCCAGAAATATCCATTGTTATAATTACTCCCTGCCCCTGTAGGTTCAGGTTTGCTCATAGTGAAGCCCTAGGAAGCAGCAAGCGTCCTATGCAAGCTAGGGAAGACACGGTTCATGTGAAGCTAGGGAGTTAAAAATATACTTTGCCAAGTCTCAATATTATATTTAGTAGTGCTGTCGTTGCCATGGTCTGAGGATAAAGAAGGGCAAGTCTTGAAGGTAATATGTATCTATTACGAGATCAACCAGTACTGGGGGAAAACAAGCCAAGCTCTTAGGCACACGAGCCTTTCTTTAGGTCCAAACTGGAAGCTGCAAATTTCATAGACATATTTGTAAATAGAATTTTATTCTTCTTATAATATGCATTGCTTCCTCTCCTAAGTGCTGTCACACAGGACATGTCATCTCCCCAACTTCAGATATCCCATCAGGAATCAGGGATCCACTGCTCACCGAAGCACACATGGGGCAGAGAGAAGCCTTTGGAAAGAGGGGTGACTTTTTCGTCCTGAGAGTAACATCTGAGGTGGGAATGAATCAGCCCAGCAGCCATCCTCAACACCAGTACATCAGGCACATTAACTAAGTCATTTCCAAACACATGTCCTCATGCCTGGAAATAAAACCTCAAGACCATGATGCTTTCTGAACTCTTCCCTCTTCTCTTCCTCCTCCTCCTCCTCTCTGTAGCAGTGGCCCCTACTGGAAGCTGCTGGGTGAGTTGACCCTGTTCTCCATATTCCCAGGGAAGAGGTTGTCTGGGATGGGAGCTGCTAGGTGCCTGCAAAGCTGAGCCACAACAGGCAGCCTCTGGCCCTGCTCCTGCCCAGTACCACCTGCCTGTATTTCAAGTGGCAGAGAGCAAGGAAGCTGTTTTGGTTTAGGAGGGATGTGTAGCCCGTTTCCTCCGCAGCCTTCCAACAGCCCCCTTATGTGATTCGTGTTCGAACAGTGTGTTTTATTAAAAGATACACTGCTTCTCATTCCAATGAAGTTGATATGAATGCCAATCGAAGGTCTGTTTTCATTCTTAGAAGAAAAAAACCCAACACACAGTACAAGAATCTTCACTCTATTCAAGTAAAGAGCAATGTCGATATGTCACTGGCACACATGCATAGAGAGGAAGCCTCTTGCACTGATTTAGAATCATAGAATAGTTAGGGTTGGAAAGGACCTTAAGATCATCCAGTTCCAACCCCCTGCCATGGGCAGGGACAC
>JANRGW010016382.1:0-28434 GCA_024733675.1 Psilopsiagon aymara | reverse complement strand
TACCCACGATAAGGTTTTCTTTTTCTTCCTTTCATTTCTTTTTTCCCCCTTTATATGCCACATTTTCTGGGGAAAACTACCCCCAACGCCCCCCAAGACACAGCCTCCCGCCGGCGGGAGAGGCTCCGGCGCACATGTCCCCCAGGCTGGTGCCTCGGCCCCACCGGCCGCGCACCCACCATCCCCAGCCCTAGCCCGGCCCGACCCACACCCACCCCTGCCTGCACTCAGGTTGTGACAACAACAACAACAGCAGCAGCAAAAAACCCAGCCAAAGCAACAACCACAGCCACCGGTCGGGCGCTGGTGCCTTCTTTACAGGGATGAATGCCTTGGTTGCAGATCATAAAAATCGATGTTGTGTCCTGTTGGCTCCCCAAATCCGCAGGCTACTCTTTTGCTCCCTGGGGAGGGAAGCTGGGGCTGTCCCAGTCTTCTGATGCTCTGCACCTCTCTGCCCATGCCACCACAAACCAAGGCCACTGCTGACTCCCATCTGGAGCAAGCCCCCAGGGGTCCCTACAGGGCTGCCCAGGGTGAGGATACTGGGGAGGGCCCCAGACTGCACACTCACTTGCTCCACCACCCCTTTCCCGCACAGCCCTGTTCCTTCATCTGGAGCTGCCATCAGGCTTCCCGCTGGGCCCCAAAGCCAGGGTGGGGTGGTGGGGATGCCCTTGGATTATTTGGAACTCTGGTCCTCCTAGGTGCAGCAAGCACCACAGTTCCAAGAGCACCCACTACTGACCCCACAGAGTCTTGTCTTTCTTGCTTTTGTAGAAGCACCCATCACAACCCCGTAGCCCTGCTTTCTTTGCTGGCATATAGGCCCTTCCAGCAGCTTTCCCAAACACCATGGCAGCTCTAAGGGTTGTGCACCCTGCGGGTCCACGCCTGGGGCCTTGGGATCACATGGGGCCCAGGCTACAGAGGGGCAGCTGTGTGTGCAACTGGGCCCAGGCGAAGCTATTTGAAAATCTCATTATCATTTCTTCACTTTTTTTTTTTTTAATTAGCATTTTATTTAGTTAGTTTTTAAATCTGGACTTGCTGTTGGCTGTTTCCTCTGCATAAAGACAGAGGAGGGCTCAGACTGCACAAGTGAGGTTGCTCTTCGGCCATTTTAAGCTCTGTGAGATTTCTTGAACTGATGTATTTTGATTGATGAAACCCAAAATACAGGATGTTCCCCTCAGAAAACTGGAGAGCTTCATTCTCATAGCTCTTTGCACTGGTCGCATTGCAATTTCTATCTTGAGAATCAACTGAAATTTCAGTTCAGAATTCCTGGCTAGCCTGCAATTATACCTTTACATTGACAAGCAGAACAAGTCTTGATCCTTGGAATTGCCTTCCAAAAATCCCAGACCTCTGGCACCGACAAGAAAAATTAAGCTCCTGGGTTTCCACCCATTTTGGTTTGACAGCAAAGTTCAGGGGGCCACACAGCTGAAGCCTGGTACCTGCTTCGATAAGCCTTTAGTTTGGCAGTAGTCTATAAGCATTTCTGCGACAGGAAAGAAATACTCTGTGCATAAGAAGATGCAGAGAACAGTTGCTTTCCAGAATAATTGTGTCTACAGGCATTGATTTTGCAGTTTTCATATCCATCTATTTGTGGATTAATGCTAATCATTGGCTTGAATATGGTCAATAGAGCTTTCCATTACACATGCAAAAAATATTGTAGGCAGCATGATTCAGAAGATGTTGTTATCTATGTTTTGTGTGTATAACTGCTGCTAATCCAAATTTTAAGGTAGAGTTTCCTACAGGCTTCTTTATATCCTCAGCAGTGTCTAATGGTGTCTAATTACAGTTTTATAGACAAGACCTTAGATTTCTCTTTTAGGTCCTTTTGCTTCTCCTTGGATAACCCAACATTTTCCCTTACCAACAGGCTTTTCTATTTTCTTTCCTGGATTGTGATCTGTATTCCTTTCCAGCCACTTCTTTCTGATCATGAGTGGGGAAAATCCAATCTGAGGTGCTTCTGTCCATGCGGGTAAGGAGGGAGGGAAGCAGCCGCTAGGGGTGCTCCATGTTGGGAGTAACCTTCAAGCATCTTCCTCGCAGTTTACACAGCTTTCTGCAGTCCCGAGCAGTGGAAGTCTGAAAGCGGGTGTTAGGTTTAAAGCAAAAGAGCAGAAACATACCAAATGGGAAAGTTTTTGAGCTTTGTTTATTTTTTTAAAAGCTGCAATTTTATAACCAAGAAATTGAAATATGCTTGCTTGTCCCTCTGTACACTGAATTGTTATGTGTGTACATGTGTGTGAGCTTATCCAAGTGGAGGTGAGAAGTAACCACGGCAGATATTTATTAGATTTCAGATGACCTATAAAATGAAGAGATATTGAGATGTAGCTGCTTAAAAGCCAGCCATGAGTATGAGAATATCTAGTGTTTAGTGCCAGTTGTAATGCTGACTTGCTTTCCAGGTCATTGGCAGGTGACTTATATCCACATAAACATTTCTAAGAATAAACCTTCAGAAGGAATCATATCTCTGTCTCACTGTTGTTGTTGTTGTTGTAAAATTTAACTGGATTATTAATGGGTTGCATGTTAATCTGGGTTTTGGTTGTTTATCTAAGGAATTTATCTGGGCAGCTGAGTCAATGATCATTAAAGGTTGTGGGTGTATGAAGAGCCAAAATAGATTTTTTTCCCATGCAGATCAATACTAGCAGGTTCTTACTTGGCTGTCTTGGGGTCCCACCTATTCTCAAATGTACCCCTGAGTATGAGGAAGCTATTTATTTTAACAGGCTTGCTCTCATTGCTTTCAGTAGCAATGATTATTGAAGATAATAAAAGTGTTTAAGATAAAAAAAAGAGCCTGTGGTTGATTTATATTAATTCTATTCACAAACAGTTAATGGAAGAATTACCTTTTTAAGGCACTGTTGTCTGTTCAGAGTAAAAAAAAAAAAAAAAGAAGATACATAAATAGGATTGTAAAATGCAAGTAATGCTAGCTGTCTGGCTTGCACTGCTCTTGCATGTTAGGGAAAAAATGCAGAGTCATATTTTGGAATATAGAGCAATAATACCTCTCCTGGTCCATCTGATATGACAGCCAGACAGGGGATGCTAAGAGAAACCTGATGGCATGAGATAAATTCAATCTTAACTTGCTGGCTCTAGCAGTGTGAGGTTGGCTTGCCCAAAGTACACAAACCAACAGACTGGATCAAGGCCCTCTGTTTGGGCAGAGATCAGAAACAAAGCTTGCCCTCTAAAGTCCACCTCATAGCCAGATCCAGCCATGGTAACCACTGTATTCACTGGGCCATGGCAGCAGGATAGGTATGTGCATGATTGTCTTAGTTTTTCTTGTTTCCTTACATTTGCAGACTATTTTTGAGCATAGTTTACATGTTTTCTTTCTTTTTGCCTGGCATATTTATACCCCAGCTTTTTTAATGCTTTGTTCCTGCCCGTCAGTTTAGAAATGTGCTTGTTAAAACAGTTCCTAATATATTGTATATTTCTGAAAATGTCTGAATTGTTCTATTTCTTTCTGACCCCAATAAAACATGTCCCTGATATTGTCTGAGTTGCTCTCTGTTCACAAACGCCTACATGTATGTCACCGGGTGACTTTGAAACACTTCTTAGATATATCAATTTCTCTTATTTATTTATTTAGATTTGTAATAATGACAGTAAATGGCCATCTGAATCAATCTGGGCACTTTGCAGTCATTAATACTGCAGCATCGATATCACGTAACACAATTATAGTGCAATAAATTACCCATATGCCTCATCTTTTGTCCAACCAAAATAAGAGCTCCCCATATCTATCACATTGCTCATTTATGTTCTTTCTCTCTAAAACACCTTGATAGCAGAAAAAAGGGCTCTGGAGTGTTCCTGAAAGCTTAACAAACCCCTGTCCTTTCCAAGTGAAGACACAGATATGAAAGCTCAGGAAATTGTGTATGGGATGCTCCATCAGCTAATACCTCCCTGGGAATGTAGAAGGACCCAATCTTCTGCCCAGTCAACTAATGAAGTTTACTTGTATTAGCATCAGAAAACCTCAGGACATCTTCCACTGATCGCATCTGCAACTAGATTGTGTGACAAGTTTAGGAAGTCATCTGGTCATTCATCAAAAGCCATGTGGGGCTTTCTACACCAAAATCAACGTCTTGGATTTTGCTTAGAAATCCGTTCAAACTAAGTCACTGGTAACAGTTGTAAAATGAGTGCAAACCCAGAACTAGGAGTAGGCTGCCACATTTCAATTTCCAGATTGGTATCAGAAGAAATGTAGCAAAATGCCCAATTCAGTAGCTTCATCTCCAAGTGTGGAAGGACAGAATAACTGCAGAAGGATTTGCATCAAACCCCACCACCCTCTGGCAGGTTATGATGTAAGAAAACTTTGCTTGCAGCTTCTTTCTGAGCATGCAGTAGCAGCACAGATCATTTTCACCTCAAATGGCTTTTTGGAGCATCTTTACTATGGGGACAGAGGGAGGGAAGGTTCTTGGGTGCAAAAGGTCCTTTATACAACCGTGAACTTGGAGCTCCTGTGCTGGGCTGGAAGGGGAAAGAAGCTGAACCAACGATTTTTGTAAAAGCAGTATTTGAAGCCTCAGTAATCCCCGATTTGAGAAATTAGAGTCCTTTTTCAAATTTCCCACAGGATCCCCTTAGAAAACCCATTAAAATGGCAGATTTGACCCTGGTAGGCCTTGATTCAAAGTCCTCTGGGTTCAGATGGAGCCTTTCTGTTGTTTCCAGTAGATTTTGCATCACTTTGATGTTAAGTTCATTACATTTGCGTTGCTCAGAGCAAACTGCTCTTGGTGCTGTTAACAATTCCTCAGATTCATACGTAAAAGCAGAGAGGTAGCACAATGGTTTTACAGCTTCAAAGTAGCATGCCCTGCTCAATTCTCCTGTGAGATTTATTTGGGTAACTCAACGAGCAGCTCTACTGAGTAACAAACTGTATTAACTATTCATGCTAGATGGTTGTGTCTCCTTCACAAGTGTGGCAGTATTGCCCAAATCTGCCATAACATGACAACTAATCTATTGCTCAAATTTGTTTGTGGAATTAATCAATTTCAATCACTAATTGCCTTTGGGCAATAGTTCAGTTATGCCCTCATCTTTTGGCTCTTGGTATCATGGAAACAGCTAAGTAAGATTTGAAGAGTAATATGTCTCACTAATGCTCAGAATCAGTGTTGATGTTGATGCTTATTTTATTCATATAACCATGTTTTCTGCACATGACTTCTCTCTTGGCATGGAGTAGCAATGCACTGAAAATGCAGTAGTGCATGATGTATCCAGCTATATATAAAATAACATTAATGACCAAAGAAGGCCACTTTTGAGGAGTAGGATGTGTATCTCTCTCCAATGATGCAGTGATAAGAACTTAGCATCTCTTAAGGTTTGAACAAAAGAACAGCTTTGTTTGATCAGCTCTTCTCTGTGTATATTTTTCTGCATAGAAAAAAAAAAATTAAAGTTGCTGGAAGTGCAGAGATTTCTTCCAAAGAAAAAAAAAACCACTCTTGAAATATTCATAACAAAAACCAAACCAAAAAAACCCACACTGTATTACTTCACTCAGCCTTCTTTTCAGAAAGCAAAATAAATCATAATTTATGCATGGAGGCTTGAAAATCAAGATTGTCACAGAGTAGCATAAGAGCAGCCTAACAAAATAAGGCACAGACCATAGGCTAGAAAAACACCCAGCATGTAAACAAGGTGACAGAGACAATTGAGCAAAACTGAGAGCTTAGTAATTTTTGGGGCAGGGGAAAATGTTTCGCTGATATAACCTAAGGGAATTTTGAAATCACTCCAAAATGCACTACCTGAAGACAGGCGATTTTTGGAATTCGTTCATATTATGCCATTATACCTAAATATGCTGAGCAAAGAGCAGGATAATATTTCCTCTTCCTCTATGCTGTTAAAACAAATTCAATTTGGGGTAAAATTACTCAGCCTTAATCAGTATTCTTTTGCTATTAGTATCCAGTTGAATTCCAGGGTCAGTCAAGTAGGCTGCAGATACTGGAGCAGCTTGATATTACTATTTTTGTCCATTTCTGTATACTGTGACAGAGCTTAGAAACCAAGAGAGAATCAAGCACCATTTTACCAGTCCCTACCCAAACAAATCTAAGAAGTCTCTTCTTCTAAGAGCCTACTCTTTTATTTGTAGTTTGTACTTCACCTTCTCTGTGTGAAGACCCACTGAAGTAAGTACAACAATTTACAGAACGAGGAATATTAAGATTTCCAATCTGACATAGCAAAATTAAACTTCATAAAAGTCCTCAGCTGCTGTTAATAGGATGTAGTGTGAGAAATATCTCACTTGCCTTGGCTGAAGGTCTTGTCTATACATTTTAAAGCTTTCTGGCCAACCTCATCTCTAGATATTGCTGAGGCAATTATATTCAGAGTGTTTCAAAAAGACTGGATACTTACATAATTGGAGTATCTATGCTGAGTAGACAGCTTTAAATGATGTGTGAGCTTTAGTAATTTTTGATGGAAAGTTCCTTTCACTACCTGGAGCCAGGAGGAAACTCTCCCTTTAAACACCTTGTCGTGTAAATACCCATTTTGAGTGTCAGCCAACAGTAGTTACTGGGCCTGACTGGAGGCAAGGGGGGAAGGTTTTAAGAACCCATAGTGATTTGATAGCATAGAGGCCCTTCTTAAGGAGTGACTTGTGCATCTGCAAGCTCCAAAACAAGGTTGAATTGCAACAGCTTCACAAGTCATTTCATGGTGACTGTCTCACTCATGGAGAATGTAGAAGATGAAATTAATGGGACAGTGTAGGCAAGCCAGTGTTGTTTGGTAGTAGTTCAGTAAGCTGGGAGAGCATGCGTGGCTAGTTACGGTAGATAGCTAACTCAGCCTTGGCACTGCAGTACTTCTTTGGATCTTACAGATCCATAAGTGGCTTTTCAAAATGTCACTTAGGTATGAAAATGCTGCCCAAGTTGTTCAGTCAACCGAAAATCAGGCTGGATGACAAATCCTCTGCAGATGAAAGAAGCAAAAGAGCCCCACACATTTCTTTCCTTAAGTCACAAGCACCACATGGAGAATAGATACCTTAAATCTATATTGCCATTTCCAATCAGAAACTTCTTGAAGTTCATATGTTAAATTATATATTCTCTAGAAATAAGGATTATTTCAAGATATGTTTATAAGAGATTGTCAGCCTCCAAAAAGCTCTGCTACTATCTTAGTCTTCTGTACCTGACAGCCACTTAGAAAAACAAAATTTCTTTTTTTGTTCTTGCACTATAAACTTTTTATTTCCCATTGAATGCATTTATTATACATTAAAATAATTACTTTATTACCTTAGTAAATGTCAGACCCATAAGGAGTCAGCGTATGATGTGTATTACACTGCGCTCATTCTGTTTAGCAAAGAGCCTCGAACAAATGATCCAACTAAGCATCAAGTTTCTACTTTATGTAGGCATTTTTGAGAGCATTGTGCAATAAAATGTGCACTTGTAATTAAATTCTGCCTTTGTTTATACCTATGTACTTCTGTTGGGATCCATGCAGTCTGAAACCTGCAAAGCCTTGTTCAGCTGGCTAGGATGCCAGAAAGCCCTGTGTTGCTAGTTCTGGCTGTAGCCCTTTTAATATATTAAATAACTCTTAAATCCTGAATCTAAGGACAGAATTTGTTCTTTCTTTTTCTTTTTTTCCTAAGGTTAAAAGATATTAGAACCCTCAAATTTGCTATTTAGCTCCCCTTAGATTCTGGTTAGTACAATTATGGCATAGAACCCAAAATGATCCCAAAAAATGTATCTGCTTCTTGCACTGGACCAGAATCATCTATTTATGCATAGAGGTAGCTTCACTACTAAGCATGCGGATTTTGGAACAAGTCCATGTTAGAGACACTGGCTACAACACTGTGCATCCTCTGTTGTGCTTCATTGAGAGAGAACTGCACCATGCCCTTTCAAACCTCCTGTGGATTCTCCAGCAGCAGGCACTTCATAGGTAACTGCTGACCATGTGCTTTGTTAGAGGAGGCCTAAAGTGTTCTTCTATATCCTCCTCGACCTCTTTGACCTTTCATGCAATCGTTTTTTCCCCTAAGGAAAAAATGTAACTTCCTGGTCATGATTTTATATGCATATTTTTTTTAAAGAAAAGGGTTGTGAACACTACTGCTGATCTGCATTAGCAGTATTCACTGGAATGATTCCATAGAAGTCATGTTTAATTCATATACTGTCAATAATTATAAGAGTAATGTCCTAATCTGGCATATTCACCTACTATATCATTTCAAATATTTACTTCTGATTACGTTAGTGCAACACATTGACAGGCTCTGGGAAGGCAGAGTTCTTCTTGACAAAGCATCTGTACTGTATGTTTCCATGAAATATCATGATGACTTTGGAAAGGCCTTCTTAAAATAATGTGTACTTTCTAAGATCCATGCTACAGTATTTAAGCTATTTAAGCTATGTTATTCCTACTTTTGATTTTATATAGAATACCTACAAACCAAAAAAGTGTTAGGGGTTGGGATCAAAGGGGATAAAATAAAAACTACCAGGGAATGTGTTTCTTTCCAGGCTGGGAAAAAAATAGTATCTTCTTCATGCTGCTCACCGCACTGTGAAGAGAATACTTCATGGGAAAGGTATCTGCTGGATGTACGGACACCTCTCTGTACAAACCTCTTTGATTAGAGATCTGTTAGAACAGATTTTCTTTATGTACACAGCCCACAGAATACCCCCGTGAGAGTTATTGGAGCCTAATATAGTTTATGAGAGATCATAAATATTTCCTCTCCAATGAACTTAATTTATTTTTGCATTTGATAAAGAATTCCCAGAACAAATATACAATTTTTCTAAAATGCAGACCTCAACTCAAAGGACCTGTTTCTAAGCAGTAAAGCCATAGCATTTTTGATGAAAATATTTTAAAAATATTTCAAATTATGAAGATTTGGTTTGTTTTGTTTTGATTTTTGGTGTTTTTTGTTGGTTCGTCTGTTTGAAATGGAATTAATAAGTTCATCTCCAGTCTTTCCCTTGTCAATTTGTTCTTGAAATGACTGGAATCTCCCAATCCACTACATTTTGGACAAGAAAATTTGCACGTACTGGTGCCAACCAGGGGCCAACTTCTTGCCAGTGCTTGTGATGCTGCTACCAGTGCTCCCAGCTCTGATCACCATGTGTTTGCCCTCCTTCACCATTGTTCCTGGAGCAACAGAAGTCTGCAGCTATAAGACAACCCTTGTAGTGAGTACCTTGGTGGATGATTTGTCATGTGGTTATGAATGGAAATCTGCATTACCAACTGGTTGGGTTTTTTTCTTTTTTCTGAGACATTCCTCCTTGCTGAGAAATGCAGGGTATAACTTAAAAAAGTAGTATTACAGAAACCAGAATGTCTGTTTTTTCTCTCAGAAAGGTAAATTTTACTTACTGTCTCTCAGTTGAAGAGTGAAAAGGAGCGTCTTCCCTCCTGTATGAGAATATTTTCACCATTTGTGAATCTTCAACTACCAGCCTGCAAAGGACTTCACTTGGGACTGCATTTGGTACAAAGATGTGGATCTTATTTGGGATTGGGGTCTTGCCTCTACTTTTGATCAGAGATTGAACACAAAGAAATTCAACCTTGTAACTGTCTGTTGCATGATCTAAGTGCTGTGGAAAGATGTGGCTTGGCTCAGATGGGGCTCCCTTCCTTCCATGGACAGAGTACAAGGCACAGGTGGCAGTGACCTGTGGGATCTTTTCCCAAGCAGGTAAGCTGGACTCTCTTGGCCTACTGACATCAGTTAAAATTTTAATTTCATCTTTACAACCTAATTTTGAGGCCAATCATTGGATTGAGGCCAATCAATATCACTGAGAATGTGCTGTAGGATAACCGATTTTCATGCTTTCACTTTCTTTCTGCTGGGATCTCCTGATGCATCCAGGATCCAAGGAGGTGTGCTGCAAGATGTCTCTGTTACCTGTGCAAACTATGAGCTTAGTGTTATGAAGCTTTGTGCCCTGTTTTTTTTTTTCAGTAAATTTTTGTGGGAAAAGAGGATCTCTCACAAATTACTAAAACATCCCTTCTGATGAGTGCCCACCACATTTTCAGAACCTGTACTTAGCTATGTCCTCTGTGTGAGTGCTTCAAGCACCTTCAAGTTTCGGGTGAATGCTATGACTAATTAAAGATAGTTATCTTGGTGCTCTACCTCTTGAGTGAAGTACAGGAGAATTTATCTTTGCATGAGCTTTCCGGTAGAGCTGTATCATTGCATTTCAGTTGTGAGTGGCTAGCAGCTACGAGGTTTTTCTCTGAGAAGAGACTGTCAGCCACATCAGATTGCATTGGTTCTGTGATGTGACTAAGCAGCCAAAAAGTAACAGGCTGAGACCAATAAACTCATTTCATTTTTAATCTGTGGCAGATTTGAACGTGGCTTTTATACTGAAATACCAGGCCTCAAACCAGCTGGTTTCACCGCATTCTTGGTGCTGCCCCCTCCTTTAACCCACAGTAGCAGAATCACATGTAACAATTTATGAGCTTGCGTTCACCCAAGAGCTTGTGTTTCTTTGCTTACTGTGCCTTTCAATCTATAAAATATTAAATAAATATGCTCAAATGAGTCAGTGATTATTGGACTGGGAAGCAAGTCTGATTTTGACAATTAAACGTAACACATCCATATTAGGGTGGGGGAAGTATAGAGAAGAAAGCAACACACCAAAACTTGAACATTTTCACATGCCAGAAAAACTAGCTTTCATGTACTTTAAATAAAAGAAAGGTAAGACATGTTTGGGAATAAAGCTGTAGCCATCAAATTCACTCTTCAAGTATACTCTGTTACAGCAGCATGATTCCTTTTATGATTGTATCCATCATGCTGTCAAAAAAAGAAATCTTATCTTCACTCATTACTAAATATACAAAGAGCTGGGATTTCCACTTGGCAAATGCTCCTGTTTACCTGAAGGCTCGACTTTGCCTGCACTTTGATAAAGTTCATTTGCAGAGATAGACTAAACTTTTTAATCCTTAAACTACTTTAGTTTGTAAACCAAGTTTTGCTCTGAAGTAAGCAGCATGTGCACAAAGTTGCTATTTTCTTTAGGAAAATTAAAGATTGTATTATGGAAGGAAGCCAAAGGGCCCATCTGGCTCTGTCCTGTCTGAATTGTGAGTTGCAGCTCCTGTTTACAACTGCTCTGCAAAACAAAGTCTAGATGAGGATGCCTTCAGTAGCCATCTTCAGCCTTGTCTTCTCAAATTTTCCTTTCTCAGGAAAGGTCTGTCAGTAATGGAGACAATCACTTGGCATCTGTCACCCGTAGGATGCTCAGACCTTTTTAACACTCTCATCACAGAAACCTTACAACAAATACATCAGAAGAATTTTACCAGTTTAAAAGACATAGAATCAGCCTCCTCACGTTCCATATATGTACTTTCCTTTATAGTGAATGTAAACAATCCTCTCTGATCATGTTAATACAGATGAACTTCCTGAATCTAAGTATTGGTCTGAGTGGCCTCAATTGCTTCCCTTTCTCTGAATGCTTTCACAAGTAACTGAAGGTTTATTAGTATTTCTTTTATAATGACATCTAGAAAATCATCAATGAAATCATGGTCCTATTTTTTTTTGAGCTATGTTTAAATGTGAGATCATAATCACTCTCTACCTTGTATTTGAATAAATACAGCAAGGAAATGGTGTTGCTGTAACTCAAGTGCACAGTGGTAGAGGAGACAATGCTCCTTTTGACTTGGGACTTTATCATCCACTACTGTGTCTGTGCCTGACGTATCTTTAAATGTGTGGAACTTCTACTGTAGGTCATTGCTCAGCCAGAAACCTGTCTCCTTGGCTGTGCAGTTTTGGAGCTACGTGGATTAATTTTTTATTTTTTTTCCCCTTTTTGTTATTATCCAGTTTCCTACAAAATTCTGTCTCTAAACTTCACTCTGGAGCCACCAACCCCTACAGCAAACTGTGGTCGATTTTTGTCTAACCTGGCATTGCTGCAGCAGCTGCTGCCAGAGAAGGCAGAGCTAAAATCCAGCTGTACTGAAAAGGAAGAGCTAGAACAACATGAAAAAATGCACTTTTGTTTAATAGTTCTTTCTTGTCCTTAGTATTAGCTTCCAGCATGTATCCTCTGTAACATTCAGCTTCCAGCATGTATCCTCTGTAACATTCAGCTTCCAGCATGTATCCTCTGTAACATTCAGCTTCGTTCATCTCATGCTCTTAATTGAAGAAGTTAATCCCAGGTTTGGAGCACTCTTTAATGACATCTTTTCAAGCAGGTACAGTCTGGCTAACACAATAATATGGTTTATTGATTCTCTAAGGTCACTGGCATACCTATATGAGCAACTCTCATCCACATACTGACCCTTTTGAGTTTTGCACTCCTATCCTGACCTGATTTCACATGTACTTAATCTATAGGCCAGTTTTTTATCAGCAAAGTGACTTTCCCTTCAACCAATACTTACATATGATGTTACGCTCCTGCACAGCACTATATCCAGAAGTCAAGAATTCTGATTTGCTTACACATGATTTCTCTGTAGTTATGTCAACTATCATTAGTTAAACAATAGCTTTCTAGGTGTTCCCTTACTGTGTTCCTGAGTAATGTTTCCAGTAACTTCCCAGCTTATAAATCAAAATCTGTTATCATTTTTACACTACCACTTACAGAAATTCAATTTTCTGTAATAAAGACAAACTTTGCAAACCCTGGAAGACTTCGCTGTGTAACAGGTGAGGTGTAAACATACAGACATGGAGTTAAAATTTGCAACTCACTCCCAACTTGTCTCCAGCTGCTTGGCAAACAGAGATCCTTTATCTTCTTAATGACGTGCAGAACTTTGGGTGAATGCTGCAAAACCCAGAAAGATTAAAAATAGACGAAGAGCTATGTGAAGCGTATGCTGTGTGTCCCCTTTATGTTTACCCACAAATATTTGGTTGATTTTCAGTGATGGAGATTTCATTCAGAAATCCTTGTGGACATCTGTGTTTTCCCCACACCTGGCTACTTCCCCTCTGAGTGCTATATTTCATATGAGACAGAAGGCTGTTAGGATGATAATATTCAGCTAACTTCACTTAAGAATCCTGACATGAAGGCACTTAACCCCAGCAAGGGTTAGAGGGTACCTTTGTAGCACTCGTACAGAAACTTGCATCATTCATTTTGAGAGTCAGGGTGTTTTTTGGCAGGTGAGATGGTGCAATCAGACAGTGCTCATATGCAAAGGAGTCCCAGAATTTCCAGGTATTTCCTGGAGTAATGCACTCCTGTCCTTTCCCCACCCCATGACCCAGAGTAGGTATTGCTCACTCCCAAGCCCTGCTCCTACCTGCCCTGCTGAGGGTTTAAATGAGGAAATTGTCATTACATAGTTGAGTTTAGAGCTGTTTTTTCTAAAAGGAATGATACTAAAAGTGGGAAGATTTCTTCCCAAAATTCAGTAACTTCTCTTTTCTACTAGCATCCCTAACAGATGTCAGCCCAAATGTCTGAATGATGTGAGTCCTCAGCGGCAGAGCTTGGTCTGAATTTTTCCCACCATAAAGCATGATGAGAACTTTAAAAGACACATCAGGATAAAAGCAAAAGCCAGCAGACCTTTCGCAAGAAATCACCCCAAAAATCATACTTGGCAGCAGTCTCTGATTACACCTGGGATGCAAAAGACTGCAGGAAAGCCTTGCTTTGGCTACTGGTGACCAGTGACCAAGGGTTGGGTCTTCCATATTCCCAGTGTGTGTTCTAGCCACCAAGCTGTTTGGGGAGTGAATTTTCTGAGTCTTCCCGGTGAGAACCTGATCATGTGTATAAATAATTCAGCACCATGGGGACAGTATCCTTTTTTTTTTTTTTAACAATCCCCCATTATGTCCTAGCCATTAGGTTGATAAGACTTAGTCTCTCTTTCTCATATACACACACTCATTTTATTTCGAATAGCACCTCTGCTCTGGGCTTGTGTCATCACTAAATGAGTGTGATATTTTTACAAATACTGTTTTCAGCTAACTGGAGGTTTCCAACAGGAAAAGTATTTTGATCAAGACCATTTCTGGCTATGGGAAAGTTTATACCATCAGGAAAGAGGAGTAGTGCTGTGTTGTGTGATCTAACCAACCAGTGTTCATTCATATTTTCAAATTAAAAAGCAAACTAAAAGAGAAGTGTGCTATGGAGGTATAAATGTGCATGTGTATATATGCTACTAATGATGTTTGTAGACATTTTGATCACTTGTCTCTCCACAAGTCTATTTTTTTATTTTTTCTTTTTTGCCAGGGGGTAAAAAACAGATAGCCAAGCAGTGCTTGCTGCCATTCTGACTGCATCATGCAGGTGATGTGTCCTCTTCTCTTTGCCTATTCTTTGGGTGAAATATTACTCTTTGAAATTAATTGTTTTGCTTTGTTTTCTTTGCCTCTGTCTTTAATGGGACCAAATACTTAACCCATATTCTTTACTCTTGCAAGATCCTCAGGGTAAACCAAATCTTGGTACATCTATTCCCATTGAGTAACATAATCCTTGAGCAATCTCATTGGCTTCCATGAGACTATTTAGGACTACCCAATGGGAGCAAAAGTACGTGAGTCTGGCCCCGAGGTACTTACACACCCCCTCGCTCAATGGCACCTCAGTTTCGGTCAGTGCCTTTGGGTGCTGCTGCATTGCAGTCTTTAATAATCAGTTTGTTTCAATTCTCAGAGTAAGTTTTTTACGAATAGTCTATTAGGTACATGTAGAAATCCAATCTATGAAAATGAGAAGATATTCCAGAAAATGTTTTCCTGCGGATATTTCACAGACGAGGAAAGAATTAACTCATCTCAGCAACTATTTGCTTAGTTCTTGGAGATTTATGCTTCTGCGTCAATGGTTCAAACGTTGTCTGAACTTGCACTGGACTCAAATGATCTGTGTTTTCATCCATAAGTTATTTTCCATCGGAAAGAGATGTGGGTTCTTTATCGCCTGCCTTGTGATGGTGCTGTGTTCATCATTCTCAGAAGGCTTTTCTGCTTTTGCTTTGTTCAATCAAGTAATTAATGATTCTAGATTGAGGCTAGGAATAAACTTTATTAGAGAAGAACAGGCTTTAACAAGAAGAGTAACAGAAAGGCCAGATTTCAACACGCCAAATCAAATACATAAATTTTCAAACAGGCAGGTATGATGAAGTCTTGGAGATACTGTCATGACTGAGAAGTCACATCACAAGGGATTCATCTCACCTACATTTATCCCCTTGGCACTTAGTTATTAAATCTAAACGGGTTGTCTAGGGTCCCCTATTGTCACTGAAAAGAGATAGAGTCCAATGAACGGCCTTCTAAAGGTATCTATGTCTCTCTATGCTGACTAGAGGTGGAGCCAAGAAAACTGGCTTAGTGTAAATGTTTCACTTCTCATGCACTATAGCTAGACATGAGATCCAGACTTTAATTTCCAAAGGCCTCATCTTTGACCAGTGACTCATGAAAAAAATATAATACCCATGTCTACATGGAAAGATTGTCTACACTAACAGGAAATATCAGTTTGTAAATCCTGGCCCAGGCTGAGGGTATCTCAGTGGGATGAAGCAGGAGCCAATCACTGGGTTCACTAGGGGGAGCTAAGAAGAAACCTGTTAGTCTCACTGAGATAACAGAGTTCCTGTTGCAGAATTATTCAAGAGAATGCAAATGTGGTGGAGAGTCTTCCAAGGTCTTTCTCCTGCCAGCTCATGGACATAGTGCTAGATTTGTCATACCTAACTTTCAGGCTGGATTATAACTTCTTGCCCTTTTGATCTTCAGCACAATGTTTGATCACCTTTCCAGCGTAAGACTTGACTTGTGTACAGAGGAAAATGTGGCACAAGATAAGCACATATTTGTCTTCAAAGAAACAACAACAATGCCAATAAATCTATTTGCCTGTAAGACTTTATGTCTCATAAAGACTTTGAACACATGACAACTGAAGTACCTCTAGGGTTATATAATGTATTACGCATGTGTGTGTACATATGTCATATGTATATAGAGATATGTGTGCACATATGTATATAGACATACACATGACCGATATTGAGATTGTATATTTCTGAGGATATATCAATAAAAAAGGCTGACCTGTCTCATTTCTTTCTAAATCATGCAGACCAACTCACACTTCGAAAAAGTGTTTCTCCAGATCTACAGTACTTTCCATTTTAGTGGGGTGAGACCAGACAAAAATCTTGGTACTGAGACCACTGCATTAGCAGGTTGTGTTCTGGATTGCTAAACTCAGGTGACCATGAACTTTTCACAGGAGTAGTCCCAGCTCTGCTGAATCTAGCTAGTTTCCATGAAAGTGTATGTGCGCCTGCAAAACTGATATCCCAAAGCATTCTATTTTTATGCAGTGAGTTGCTGTGTTGAGATCTAAAATGTTCAGAATCATTTTTATTGGACAAATACAAGTACTGAAATCATGAGGTTCTGCCAGGCTCCAAGCTCTGCCAGTTTAACACTTATTCGTGCTTGGCAGACAAAATGGTTTTTAATAGTTCAGTTTTGCTTTGCTAGTCTCTGCACAATGGGGGTAATTCTTAGTGACTTTAATCAAAAGGTAGGAAGCATGCAAGCACCACCGTGAGACTTTGAACTGAACTGAATTGAACAAACCATTCTCTGATCGATTTTAACAGCAATAATGCAAATTTAATTTTGGATGCAAACTTGTATAATTTGCTGCAGCTTGTTAGCCAGCTGTATTACCTGGTGTGCTGTGTGTCTCACTGTACAGCTGAATGATTCTGATTTATTTCCAGTGCTGGCTGGGGGATCAAAACCGTCTCTCTGTAATCAATGTAAAAGCCCAAATAGTTCTATTGTTTTGAAGGAAGTTATGTTCTGTTGACCTTGGACCTTCAGTCCCCTTCCTGTAAAATACAGGCTCAGCAAGGTAGCTTTAGTATTTGCTTCATGTGATGAGGAGCTGGGGGTAAGGAAGGAAAGGAAAACCTGGATCATCTCCAGCAGTAAAAGAGCTCCAGGTAGATCATTGCCAGGTTCTTTTCTGCAGATAAGCTTAAATAGGTGTTACACCCAGCAAATGCTACTGTGACCTGCAAATGCCACAGTGTGACAGAGCCCCATAAAAGAGGTACAAATGAGAGGGAAAACAGAGCAAAAGATTGTGGCCTGCAAAGGACCAGTTCCTCTCTTTTCTTCAAAATGCTAGTATAAGTTTGGATTAATTTTACCAACATTACCGTGAGACTGCGGCAGGACTGCTGAGCAGGGACTGTTTTGTAAAGGCGAAGTAATGCATCCTTTTAGAGACTGCTGTTGCAAAATGCTTTCTTCCTGTGATGTTTCTCTGCCCTCTGATTATTATTTCTTGTGTGCGTCTGACATAGAAGGATAGTTGCATAAAATGCAAACCGAAACCTCAGCCTCAGTGAGGACTCTAGCCGTGAGCTCATCATGGCTCAGCAGTCAGGCAGAACTATAGATTGTAATTTACAGCAGAGTCCAAGCTCTGAGCAGCAGATTCAATTTTATAAGTGCCTTTCTAGTTCAGCCTAGGTAAGAGCCTCTGGAACAGGCATCCTCCACATGTCCTATAAATAGTGACTGGCTAAATGTGTCATTTAGCTCCCTCAGTACACACCATTGATTGCGATGCAAAGCACATACTGGAGAATAGCCAGCCTTACCCCCCTCATTAGGTACCGGGGTATTTATTTATTCCTTATTGTCATTACAGGCAAATCAGAGGTTTGACCTAATGTAACAGAAAGGTGGAAGGCTGATTATTTTATTTCCACATCTGTTACGTTGCTCTATTTTATAATATGTTTATAAATCATCAGCATACTGGCACGTTATTATAGCTGGAAAGTTATATCTTTAAGGAAATATGGTTTATTTACTAAAAAGGAATAGCCATAGCTAACTGCCTTATCAGAAAGCCTATCTTAAGTCCAAGAACAAGGTCCACCCAGATACTGATTAATATCAACAGTATTGATTTTATTGCTCATACTTTATAAATGACATTGATATTCCTGAAGACTGCAAACATTTGCTTTGTTGCACTATTGTCTCAGCTGGAGTGTAAATCGCTCACTTTTGTGATTATTGTTCTGGTCATTGTTTCATGACTGGAGGCTTTTTAATGATGATTTACAGGGTGTAGTTGGACTACAAACTCCTGATTGCAATTAAAAACTAATTAAATGAAAAGTTTCAGCTTGAAGGCAGTGTCTGTTTATCACAGAAAGATATAAAGGACTAAAATGTGGCATTTTGAAAAAAAATCAATAAACAGTGGGTTTATTTTTCTCCTTTCATGCTACAAGGCAAAGGAAACTTCTAGAAATCCACTGTTTTTGCAGGTTTTTCCAGGAGGAGAGTTTTAGAAATATACTGCGTTACCACTCTTGAACTACTACAGATTTCTTTTTCATTATTTATACACCCATGTGGGCTTAGCAGAGAGAAAGAAATCTCCTTCTCCTGTTTTGTCAGAATTGTGGACCAACAGAACAACCTGGGGTACTCCTTGCTGAAGTGGTAAGGCAAATCCTGTAGGTTTGTGAAGAGGAAAAAAACTTTATTGGGTATCACAATGAAATTTCCTCAGATGTTGTATTTCCGTTTCTATCAGTTAGTAGTATTTCCCACTATGGCATTATACTGAAAAGTTATTGTCTGAAAAATATTACCTCCAAAAGGCTCCCAAGTATGTCATTATGTGATTATATTGTCCAAGATGCAAAGAATTTTGGGTTGAATTTGCAAAGTGCTTGCAGTGAAAGCCGGTGCAGACAGTCCAGGAATGTCATTTAAACCTTTGTGTTCGTATATATTCACATAGGTGTATGTATGTGTTACATCGTCATACCACTGTGGCTGATATGAGGGTGTATGAATCTATGTTCAAGAATTGCTCCACTGTCAGTGAAAAAAAGCTGCTACACAGCACATTATATAACCATATGTTGTTTGTTACATACAGCACAAATGAAATATGAGAATTTTCTGAGTCTTTAGAAAACCCATCGTCAACCACCAAAAAAAAAGCAAAGCCACTGAAGACTTTTGTCACTGATGGGGAGGGCTACACGTAAGAGGGGTAGTTAGGCAGGTTGAATTTGAATTTTGCTTAACCTTTTGCTAATGCATCCATGCACATTAGTCTTGATACGAGCACTGTCACTCTCCAGTCCTGTATTATTTGCCCAGCATTCTTCTAGCTTTGCCATCTACAGGACTAAAGGTTTATTCCTGGCAGTTACAGCAGTTGGTGAAATGCTATTGCTAGGGCACGTGGGCATTTCTGATCTGGAAAAAGACTATTAGGCACAAAGAGGCTGAGCTTTCCCATGAGCAGTCTACTGCTTAAATCTCATATTTCTTCCACATTTTCTCTTGAAATAGGGATTTCACACAGGTTGGTGTAGTTTGATATACTCCTGCCAAATACTAATGTTCCATCTGAACAGTGGATATGCTGGAGCCGTGTCTCTTTCCACTATGTGTTTTTAGAAGACCAGTGGAAGAAATTGTGAATGCCCCCAAAATATATTTCTTCCACTTGATTTACTGTGTAAGCAAATGAAACACAAGAAAAAGTGCTTTTAAAGGTACATCCCTGACTCTAATATAGGTGTAGTTTTAAGTCTTCCCTGTATCACGTTTATATCCTGCATTCTCAAAGGCCATTTTAATATCTAGAAGAATAGGCTTGAATGGGAAGAATATATGAAGTTAAGGTCTGCTTAGCTCCTCCGGGCCTTGGCAAAGTCTGCTCTTTTTTCAGGTAACATCCAAAGAACAAAATCTGTCAGTTGTTTGTGTCTACTACTCACTTTGTCTGGATGGTATCTAGCACTGGACATAGGCTTCAGAGGAAATGTCATGAGATGATTACAAGATCTAATGAGATGTTTCTCACTAGCTTGGGTTGATAATAATATACATGTCTATAATGAACCATATCAACTAATGTATACTTGGATATTGACCAGATACTGGTGAGTATTCAAGGATTTTCAGAGTCTTATGCACATGCAGTAATGTGAATTTCCTTGAGGACATCATTAGTGCCTAAAATAGGCAGCACTAGGACATAGCTGATGGCCCTACCGCCTCGGCTTTATTCCAGTTGTTTTCTTAATAAAATGTAAGGCATTTTGGTGATCAAACAGTTCAGATTGTTGTCTTTTTCCCCCCTACTGATGATTCCTGAGCCAGGAAGTATCCATAGGTGCTGCAGTCTTGTTAGGTAGAAGCTACGCAAAGCATATGTAGACTGTGTTGTTAAAGCTTCCTATTCCTTATACTTAGGGATGAAAAGTTGTTTGAGCCTCATACCCATCTGCAGAGTTGTGGGGATTTTTCTTTTTTGCTCACCCTTCCAATATCTTCCTTTCTAAATTTCCACCACCTCCAGAAAATTCAGAGTGGGTTCTTTTGAATGACCTTCTGTTTCATGTAGCCAGATGATCAAGGCTCAAGGCCAGATTATGAAGAGCTCCATTACAATGCAATGTAAGCCAGTTTACTGTTAAACTATTGGGTGTATTCGAAAGTAGTTAAAATCAAAGCACCTGAGGGAAAGAACACCAGGAGTTAGTAGATGATTGCAGGGAAGACATACCTGGAGGTAATATCTCTGTAATACTCCTCACTCCTTTGGGGGTCTCTTCACAGGTTTTAAATGTAAGAGCTAAATTCCTCCTAGAGATAAAGCACCTTGATGTTGCCAGCTCTCATGGTCTTAACCAAATCTTTGGGACAAACTCCTGCCCCCACTGAGATCAAAATATTGAGATACAGGTCAACTGCCCTGGGTTTTGGTGGTGTCTTAAATATCAGCTATGAGAGCCATCTAGGTAAGAACTTTGTCTTTTCCTTCATTCATGAGGAAGAAATGAACTTTGATGATGCAAAGGGAAATTAGACTGGAATGGAGCCGCCCAGTACAAGCATCAGATTGCAAAGAAAAAAATAACTTTTTCCTAACTTCCTGAGGTTTGCAAGGCAGACTTACATTTTCTGCAGTCTGACTGGCAATTTTTAAATGCTCGTAGCTGCTCTTACAGTAGAATAGCTCTACAGAGGATGCTTTTGAAAACTGACATCAATGGGCAAGCTACTGCGGCTTGGGGTCTGTGAATTTTGGGCAGCCACCTTCAGACTTTGTAGCAACACCAGTGTAAAGGGGACATATAAGGCAGTTACATCCTTGGACCCAGTGACAGTCAGGTACATGAATAGCTCTCAGGGGCTGAGATGTAGCATTGTGTTAATTGCTAACCCAGGACTAGAACCATATATAGTCTCTTCTTGACCCACCATGGGATGAATCTGTGGTGTTATGGGTTTGCATCTGTGCTGTTGTTTCTGCTGGAACTTGGGCTGGTTTATAACAGGCGTATTTCAGAAAGCATGAGAAATAGGCTTCAACATTAATTTGTGATGCATTTGTGCAACTCAGGCAATTTGTAAAATGCAATTTGTCTGACACCCTTCCTATTTTGCCCCACTATAAATGCAATAGATCCTTCTGACTCCATGGCAGTGAAACTCTCTTTCGGCTGCCCTCTTTTAGGATGTCTTGATTTAATTAATTGTCACTGTCTTCTGGAGTTTTAGTAACAAATAATGTGAACTGGCACAGTAGAAGGGGAACTAGATGAAACCCTCTATACAGGTACAAAGAGCAAAAAACTCCTCTTTACTATGGCTATAAAGCCACATCAACTCTTTTAAATAACTGCTATGCATTGCTATTTCATAATTAGACGTAGGCTTCTGCATAAGCCAGAACAATGAAGCCAATACAGCTAATGAATTAGGCAATAAATATCTACAAAAGAATAATCTTAATAAAAATGCTAAAAGAGCAATATTGTAAAGAAAGCCTCTGTCTACACAAATCAAACAGGAAATAATCTTGGAAAAATCTGAAAATGAGTACAAGCGCTACTGACTGTTACTCAGAGCAAAGAATTATTGATCCTTGCCTGCTTCTATTGATTTTATGTCACTTCTGTGATTTAATCATGTTTTCCTTGTTATCTCTTTGCAGTCTTTCTTCTATTGTCTGGTATGAAATCTCAGCCGAGGCCTTTCAGCCTGTGGTGGTGGATCAAAATAACTTTGCCTTCCATTTGCATTGTTTTAAAGAAACGGTTAAACAATCAAGCTTAGGTGATCCTTGGACAAGATTACACAGTATAAATGCATCTCAGAAAAATGAAAATGCCTCCTTCTTTTCGCTAGTCAGGGACTAAGAAAGGCTGTGAAATGCTTTTGCAGACAATCCAGTATGCAAACCTATGCAAAAGTGACTTTTGCATTAATCCACCTTTTTTTTTTTTTTTTTCTTTTTAAAATACTCAAATTATTCCAGAGCTTCTGGTCACTGAAGTCTATGGGAACATATCTTCATGTGAGAGAGGCATACTGCATTTTATTAAATCAGTATAGCTACAGTCATGCAAACTTCTCTCCAAGATAGTACTGTGGTTTTTCTACAAAGTGCTCAGGTTTCACTTTTAGGATCATGGCTGCACTGAAGAGCAAGATTTGACCTAATTCTTGACTTATGTTAAGAAATACACATTTACATTTATGTTTTCATTATTAGATATGAAATTAAAAAAAAAATATCTAGAAAAGATCATATCTTTGAAAGAACAAATAAGAGTTACATATTAATAGGCATATGCAGTGATGTATTTGGCATGTAATTGGGCAGCATTTAGACATCTAGTTATGCAACTCACTGTTTTCAGGATATATTCCTTCCCCCCCTCCCCAGCCCCCCCATTTTGATTAGAATATGTTTTGTGCACCTAGCTTAACACAGCTGGAAAATACTATAGTTCTCTCACATGCACTTGAAATTGTTAACGTTAGATGTTTCTTTTGGGATCTATTTCCATAATGGAGGACCTTTTTCACTCTTTGTATTAAGATGCCATTTAGGAAGGGTTCAGAGAGCTTTAATATAGAGGCAGTGGATTTATGAGGGTGTTCCATACATAATTATTATAGATGGTTATAAGCACATCAAAAGGAAATATAATAGGTGTTTGTGAGTTCTGGTTACATGAAACCTGTTGGACTCTAACAACTGAATCACCATTTATTAAACAAACCTTAATAATCAATCACAGACTTATTATAGTTTTTAATATAATGCTCCATTATTTATTTTTTCCATTTGAATCTGGACTTTTTAATCTAATATACATAGTCCATGGTAAATTCCACACTGGGAGAGGGCTGCATTGCCAGCGGATGGGTATTACAGAATATTATGCAGGTTTACACCACTTGAATGTCTAGTTCATGCAAATATATATGAATGTACAAATGTATATGTACATGCTTCTCATATTCTTGTTTGAACTTCTTAATGACATTGCATTACACTATATGTTGTATAAAGAAAATATTTTGCCAGATTCAGTCTTTGTAGACCATAATGTTGCATGAATTTATATGTGTCTTTTTGTACACAATGGACTATGCAAAACATTTCTGCTCTCTTCTTTGCATCTTTGAACTGTAGTAGAAAAGATGTAGAAAAGTGTCTTGGAGACCACTAAACTTCTGCCCATCAAAATGGGTAGGGGTTTGTCTTATGTGATGCTGATGACCCAGCTGGCTTTCCAGTGGACATCTGTGGCAGTCAAAAGGTCAAATTGGAGGCGGAAATCAGAGTGGGTGAGGAAAAAAACAATGCATAAAAATGCCAATGTGCTACTTGTTGCCCTATGACAAAGATAGTGTGGGAGGATGGATTGGAAATGCAAGTGAGACCTTCCCTGGGCATCCATCCGCAAGTTGTTCTATGCAGCAGCCCAGCGTAACTTCTGTGTTCTAGTTAACAGCATGTGCTCTAAGCCCTCAAATATAAATAGTCACTGGTGACTCATTCAATGTAATTCTTCAGCTATGTCAGTGGGACGCAAGGGTGGCCTTATGGGTAAAGGCATGGCTTTCAGGCAGGAAGGGACATTTTATTCTTGCCACTTGCCACAAGATAAGTCATAAGGAATTTCTTTAATCTTTCCATTTGTAATTTTGTGAAAAAGAGAGAAAAAGTGTTACTCATTTCAGATCAGTATTGTGAATTCATTTGGGGTCAGCAAAGTATCCATTTTCCCATGGCAGGGCTGCCAAGTGCTGCCAGGGCCCCCACTGCCCACTTTGCTGATTCCAGGGTCCTGAAGAGCTAGCCTGGCCTCTGCTGCTGCTGGCAGGATGGGAGCTTTGTCCATAGCAGTCCTCCTACTGGGACAGGGAACTCTCAGGAAGCAGCAGGGACAACTATCCCACCTCCTTACACTATTGCAGACCAACAAGCCCCGATGTCCTCCCATCCCTGGTACATCCACTACTTCTCTATCAATATTTCCCATGCAAAAGCATCCCTCACTCCATAGTGCTCCTGCCCCTTGCCCCTGCTCAAGCTATATTTGATTTTACAGGTGGTGCTGAGAAGCCTTGGGCTAATTCAGGTCAAACTGTTGTTGACCTCTTGAGACTTTAAACTTGCTTGGGTAATTCAGGGACTGCTGTGTTCCAGATGCAGACTACACCTTTCATGTCTTTCATATCAGGCACATCTGGAAAAATATAAATTAAATGACACTGTAGAACTGTTCAGCTTTGGGTGGGAAAAGATGCTTCATTTGTTGAGATTTTACAGCTGTTTGTTATATGTGCCTATGATTACTTAAAATCATATAGACCACTGGATAGTACTTGCTTTTAAACCCCAATCACCTTTTCAGGAGAACAGAGTCATTCAGATGCTGACGTTGGAAGGGTTTGCTCTCAGCCTTTACTGCTGTTTCTATTTCAAAGTCTGCATAGCTTGGGCTGGAGTGAGTAGAGGGCCTGATCTCTGCAAGATCAGAAAAGTGAAACCTGAAACAAACGTTTTGAAATCAAATCATTGACTGCATCCTTGTCTATTTGCTCAAGGGAAAGTGGGGTTTAACATCAAGAATGTGGAACCTTCACAATCTCACAAGATTCAGAGCATTTTATGCATGTTCAGGTTTTGGTCAAATGCAGAGAATAATGCCACTTGAATTAATTCATGGGGTTTTTTTGAGCTGAGACTCCCTTATGACTTAAATTTGCTTTCATTTAGGTATGTGTATTGTACATCCCTGGCTTGCTTCTGCTCCTTGTGCTACACTACTCCCAAATGGTATAATTCTGAACTGAGAGTCACATAAGCAGAAAACCATGCACCAAGGAGCTACACTCAGTGGAAAGCTTTTCCCCATTCCAAAGCAGGGCTTAACCTCTCTCTGGTTTCTTGCATGTCTGATATCAGAGTTTTCAGATGGAGCCTTTCAATAGCAACACACACCTTACTCCCATATATTCAACAAATAGTTGACAGTGTTAAACTAGGGTAATAGATAAAAAAGGGCAAATATTTTCGCAGTGCAATAGAGAGTGCAGCTCTATTGTGAAGCTGAGCTCCTCTCATGCAGAGGAAAGCCTTGATATATAGTGAAAAAGCCTCACAGTGCATGTATCTAGCTGCCTGCCTTAAAAGGCTCTCGACTTGATGTAATGTCTATATCGTTGCTATTCTTTGCAAGCTCACTTTAACAGCGACATCCTGCTATCGAGTTTTGTTATATTATACCACTGTGCTAACGCTTACACGTTTGTTCTTGCTGATGAATGTCTTCTAATATTGAGTTATATATCAGGTTATTGCAGGAAATCTGAGTGAAGATGTAATATTTCACATGCTTACCTTAAGAGGAAAGAACTGCTAATATCATGAATAATTTCTCACAATAGAGATCCAAGCTGTCAGCTCCAACTATAATATCTGGGCCCCAAGGGAACTCAGGTTTTCATCTGGAGGTGTACAGATCCAAAGGAAAATTTGGCAGCGTTATCTTGACAGTGGTGGAGAGTTCTACTTCCTTACTCCAGAGTTCCGTTAAGTACATCAATAGATACACCATATTATGAATTTTTAAGCACCTCTCCAGAGACAGTACTTAATACAGAATATCTGAGGACTCAGCCACTGCAGGGTTTGTTTGGTGCCTTAGAAATGTTTCTGCTGGGTAAATTTCTGTGGGAGTAGAGTTCGGCCCTTTATTTTAATCTGTCTTCTTTCAAGATGAATGTGTTTGTTCTTAAGGTCCAGGTGACAGCGGCAGATTATTTTAGCATCTCCAGACACCATGGCTGGAAGATACTATAAATTTTTTTTAAAGCACAAGATTTCCCAGCATTGACCAAGACCAAATGAAACATTCTACTATTTAATACGTTCTTACCACTTCCTTTAAAAAGGAAAGAAAAAGAAAAGAATTGAAGTTACATAAAAAAATTATTTGCCTTTTAAGGAGAAACAGTAAGACAATACTCTTAAAGGAACATGAGCAGAGAACAAGATCCTGGGACACCATCAGCATGGACTCTAAGGGTGTGAAACACTTTCTGCCACTCTTGCTGACTGAAACTTTCTGAAATGACTCACAGGTGTGAACAACCCAGAAGTGTATTCTGACTCACTTTCTAACAAGAGACAGGAACCACTTTCAGCATTACCTGCAAGAAAGGGGCTTGATTTTGCATGGTGGGGGCAGAGTTGAGCCTAACGGCTTCTTCAAATGCTACAGAAGACATAAGGGTTTGGTCAAAATTGTTGTGCTTAAAGGTTTAGTGGCAACCTCAGGAAGTTTCTGGAACAGGATGGAAGAGTCCAACAGTGGTCATTTGGCAACCCATGTGATACTGCAATCATTCCTACCCTGTGTTCAAATACAAGGAACTCTGCCATTTAAAAAGACTGAGATAATAAAGAATCTGCTTCACTTACCCTGGCAGAGGTCTTGCTCTGCAACCTGAAGATCAACATATTTTGGCATCTTAGTAGGGGAAGTGAATTTTTCTAAATGCATGAATTCATAGTATATAAACTCAGCCCCACCATTAAGGCTAATACATGGCATGAATTATGTCAGAAATCTTTGAAGCAACAAAATTCTTTCTAGTGCTGTGTTTCAATTAGACCATCTAGCTTTTAAGTTGGGTAAAAAGACCATTTCAAAAGCCAGTATCTTATCTTGGTGTTGGACATTGCTTTGCTTTCAGCCTCTGGGCCTTCTGCTCAGCTGATGTAAATGTAGTAGATTTTTCACTTGCTTGTGCCAGCTTATTCTGAAACTAGCTGCTGTATTTAAAAACAAAATAAAGCACTGATAACTGTGGTTTTGATGCATGTAGAGAAAGCATATGAAAACAAGCAAAGAAAATGATCGGGCAGCTAAATTTAAAGAAACTAAAATGCACACAGGGTAGTAAGCAGGAGCGCACACACCTTCTGCAAGGAAAAAGGTTTGCATTCTGATGAGCAGCCAAGGAGAAAATGGCTAAAGAAGCAGCCAGACTCATCAGAGGGGTCGGTGACCTGACGGCAGGCACTCAGAGGCATCTCACATATCCACATGACATTTCTTGAGCTAGCAAACATGACAAGGGTAGAACCATGTTTGCAATTTGCAGGTAAATAACGGCTGTATTTAAGTTAATTCATTACCTAAGCTATTTCTGTGTGTCAGTATAAGCTTTCAAGCTAGGCTTGAACTGCAAAATCAGATGCTGCTAGCAGAACTGATATGTTAGAACCGAAAATGTGATGCAAACCCTGTCCAGTTACACAAGGCTCCCTGCTTGAGTCACTGAGGTCTTCTTGTCAGCTATCTAAAAACTGTTTATAGGCTCGGAGAGATCGATTTTGGTATCTTAACATCTCTGCATAATCATGGCTGGTGCTATTTTCAGTCTGTGCATACTTGGTGTGAAGTGGTGGCATGAACCTATACCCTTGTTTGCATGCGCTAATATCAAACATTTGACCAGTTCCTGGAGTATGCCACCACTGTCCTCAAGATGTTTGACCAAGAAGATGTGTTTGAACCATATATTCTAGCCCTTCTTGCCAATTCAGAAATGTGCATTGCTGAAAGGTTTGGGTTTTTTTTTGGCTTGGCCATTCAAAATGTGATTGATATGATAGCACTTTCTGTTTAGAGTTGCTTACATGTAATAACTGCATGTGTTTGCTTTCAAATTAAACCTTGTTTTAGAAGGTTTGTAACAGTTGTGATGTTTTGCCTTTCACAACATAAGGAGGCTGCTTATGTGTTGGAATAAGAAAGATGTCCTATGCAAATAGTAGCTCCCTTATGTAAGGATAAGTAGTCACTTAGGAACAGCAAACAGAAACATTCAAAAGAGGAAATATCTGCCTCTCATTCATAAAACATTGAAGTTGT
>JANRGW010016381.1:0-13529 GCA_024733675.1 Psilopsiagon aymara | reverse complement strand
CTTAGTTACTAAACTGTTCTTATCTCAACCTGTGGGAGTTGCATTCTTTCGATTCTCCTTCCCATCCCTCCAGGAGCCGAGGGGAGAAAAAGGGGGAAGTGAATGAACAAACTGCATGGCTGATTTATGGCTTAAACCACGACAAATGGAAATACGGTGTTTGTCTGTCAGCCTTCCTTGTTACAACAAAACTTTCAGTCACAGATGACAGACATATCCTGGCCATTAAATTGTTTCACAGGGCGAGAAGTTTCACTAGACTCTCAGTCTAAGGAGCACCCAGATCCTGATAGTGAACTGTGATGAACTGAAAGATACCTTAATTTTCTCAGGGATCAATGTTCTATGGCAAAGTCTTGTGGACAGCTGAAGTCATTGTAACTGGTAGAGCTGACATACACACCTACCCACAACAGCCAAGTTTCCATCCAATATGTCCATTCATCAAAAATCCCCCCTAGAAAGTTATTTGTTGACAGATTTTGTAGCATATCATAACTCCACCATTATTTCTGTATCTTATGACCTGAGATAAACAGGAAAGCACACATTGATGGTATGAAGGGAATATAAATGAAAAAAAAATTGCATATTATTTTTTGCATTATATTTATTTTATTTTTGCATTTCATGCATATATTCATTAAAAAATGCAAATTATGCAAATTACATGGAGCAGCAATAAATCAGTACCTCCTTGATCAGCTATACCTTTGTTATCTGTTAGCTGTGAATTAAACTCTTTGCTCTTCAGTCAATTCGTGTCAATATATTAGCTTGTCTGGAAATCTTATATTTATTGACTTCTCTGTGTCATGATAAAATCTCATGAGGTCAAAATGATGTGCATGCATATCTGCAATGCACAGTCATGGGGGGCCTAGGTGGGATACAAACCTGTTCTGGATGTCTCAAGTGTCCACGGTTGCCTGGCAGAATATTACTTAGGAGAATGGCCACAGAAGAAGAAACAGCAATGATTTATTATTTCAGGAAAGCTGCTGAACAACAATTCTACTATAAAGGCTATCTTTCAGTATTTTCATAAGAAAAAGTTAATTATTGGTTACATCTCAGACCCAAATACTTACATTTCATTAGCCATTGTAAGGCAGAAGCATCAACACCAAGTTTAGAAAAGAAATTTAATGTTAGGCAGGCCATCCTTTTGTCTGTTCAAATTTCATCCTCTTTGTTTATCTTCTCTCTGCAATAATGCAGGAAAAAGCCTTTGAGGAAGCTCAATTACAATACACTTGCTAAATGGCAAGGGATTGTAGTGCAAGCTGAATTATCACTAATACAACTTCTGGCAACATTTAATCACTTCAAAAGTGTTTTCAAAACACATGTTTTGAACACTCTTGATGCAATGGGCTGGAAATATAGACCAGTCCTACAAGGCAGTTTGCAAGAAATTGCTTCATGGAATATACTGCTTACATTAATTGTAAATAGACTATCAATATCTAGGAAAAATCTTTGTCATCTTCAGCATAAATTGAAGTTATACATAATGCCTGGATGGCAAGAAAACAGATGAGCTGTGATAACAATTCAGTCAAAATAGCATAAAGCCTGATGGTGATCTTTACAGTATGGTCCTCCCAGTCGCTTTTCCACTTCTGATGTGGATTTTGGACAGATCACCTTTCTCACTGGAAAAGCTAAACCAAATATCAGCATTATACTTTTATTCAGTAAACAATCCACCGTCAGCTGAAAGGCTACTGAACAGCTGTCTTCACAGCCTATCAGTTCACTCTAGCTATCACTTACTGTCTCAGAAATTAGGGTGACAAAGTACTTACTCTTATTTCAGTTGCGACACAGAGGCTTTGAGGCTTCTTGATCCTTAGAAAGCTTCTTCTGCTTATGTGTGATAAAGTAGTGATAACCCAAGACTATAAACTTTGCCGGTTTGTCCATCTTTATAAGATGATGGATAGTAATTTCATACACTTCCCTCATTCAACAATTCTATTAAAAATTCTTGGCACTATTACTGCAAGGACCATATTTAATTGCCTTCCTTAGCTATATAACAAAGATTTTTGCCTGTCAGCAAATTTTATTTCAGATAATGAAATTAACAGCAAACTTAATCTTTTTTAGCTAACACATAGAGCAGAAATACAGTCTCTCTACATTTGTTGACCTGAGAGTACCACTTGACACTGTCTGCAGGATCTTTACTTTAGGATCAGCTGTTTAGACAATTCATTCTGAGGTTTAGACAATTTCATGATGGAATGAAGGCAGGACTGGAGCAAGTTTGCATGCTTTCAATTCACTTTTTCCAATATCCGAAGATCATGCCATCTTACCAGCGATGCTTATTATCTATTTCATCACTCTCAGCTGATTTCTACATCCTTCAAGTACCCAGGTTAGGTTCAGGGATTGATGGAGGGCAGTTAAATGTTATTGCTGTGAGCAGCAAGACTGGCTGATCTGTCTGCTAACAACTATACTCTGGCTGCCCACTTCCAGGAATCTATGCAAATAACTGAATTGATTTTCCTCTGCACATTCACTTTTTGGTAGGATTAATGACCTTAAACCCACCACTTTTCTTGCTAAGCCATCAGCCATTAGTTAAAACTAACAGAAGATGTTTGCTTCCTGCTGTAGAGAAATTATCTCCACGGAATACCGCAGTGGTGGGAACAGATGCAATTTTCAGCAAACCGCAGATGCCCAGGGCAGCCTTCAGAAGGAAACAAAGATATCTTTTTTGACAAGAAGAACATAATTTTGCAGCTAAATTAAATTCTGAAAGGTGTCAGTCAGGGAGCAACAAAAGTAGGCTGCTCCTCAGGGAAGGTGAGCTGGGAGCTGGGGTGGCAGCAAGGTGGCAGGGCAGTGTCCTCACCAGCAAGGGGAAAGTCCCACAGCACCCAAGTGAGGAGAGCAGGGCAGGTCCAATGATGATAACCAGGTTCAGACACAGCCCAGAGATCCCCAGGCAGGTCCCTCGTGATGAGGAAGGTCTAAGGTCAAGCTGAGGAGGCAAGTCAGCAGGTCAGGGTCTGTACAGCTGAATTTTCTACATATAGTGCATTTTATGAATATTTTATGCTTTCTCTCTGTTCTCCTTGATAAAACTGATGCTTTTTTCCAGATCTAGGCTTGCTTTTCTTTACATGTCAGTGAGTGTCTGCTGCCAGCCTGTGTTCACTTCTCTAAGCTGCCACTATCATACCAAGCTTCTGTTCTTCTGCTTCATCACATTAGAGCCATAAATGTGTCAACCTACATGCAATTATAACTTGTAACTACCACTTATATAAAACTGTGGCCATGCCATATAAAGATAAGCAAAAGTGAAACAAATCTAAGCTTAATCACTTCATCGTTAGCAAAGCTGCTGTTGCAGCTAAGCCACAGAAGAACAAAGCTCCAGGCACATCAAAATAGGTTCAGACCAAGTAAGCGTGACAAGCCTCAGTCCTGAGGCCTTGCAGACACAATACAAAGCCTGTGTTCTGCTACTGTCAATGGCAAAACTATACTTACAGACCACAGGTCTACAACATAACCATTTGCTTGGAGGAAAAAACCCAAATGTGTTAGAAATTTCATTAGAAACTATTGCACATTCTTATTCAAGAATCAATCACTATCTTGATATTGGAAGAAACTTTATTGTTCTGAAGATTTAAGCAAAATAGATGCTTTGGCAAGAGTAAGGTCATTCAAACATTTAGAGAGATTTGGGAGGATTACTAAGAAATATATATTGTACTAATGTTCAGATTAAGGAACATGGCAGCTGTGAAGCAACTTATTCCTAAAATTCAGAAAGTTATAGGCCTACAATACGAAAAGAATATTTCTTAATTAGAGAAGTGTTTGTTTAGTAAGCCACCCCTAACGTTAATATTGGCATGCTGTCTTTGACATTTGTTAAGTTGCTGAAGGACAAATGAGGTGAGTTTAATGCACTTGTCTATGTATGGTTCTGACATGAATTTAGCAACGGCTTCTTAAAGGAATGATGGGTTTGGGATGGGAATAAAACATCAATCATTTTTGTAAATGCTAGTAAACAAAGACACAAATATTCATATAAGCAGTTATTGTATAATACTGAGGCATGACTACATGTTTCCCTCTGATGTTCCCTGAGTTTCAAGAGAGACCTGTGACAGCAACTGGAAAGCTCTTCATCAGGTTTAGAGCTTAATGTTTGTTTAGCCAGAGTGAGCTCCAGGTCAGCTGAGTTATAGAAAACAGGCTGAAAGAGGAGTTTTTTAGAGGAGTTGAACTATGGATACCACATTTCAGAGTGCTTGGAGATTTTATTCTGTTCTATGAAGAAAAAATTCCAAGAGGCTGGATTTACACCCTAAATGTCTAAGCTTTCTCATATTGAAAGAAGTAGACCAGAGATCTTAGTCTTTCCTTTTTAGCATTCCTATTACAAACCAGAAATTGACTTATAGACAGTGAAATGGAAATTCACAAATACACCAAAGTTAGCCAAAATTTTTCAAGCTCTGAAGTTTCACCTCTGCCTTGAGTTAAAAATTCATAGATTCAGAATCTTACCCTAAATCAGAAAAGTTGTATTATCCATATTGTAATCTTGGGTAAAGGATTTTATCTTGCCTGCTAGGAAGTGGTAGGAGTTGGAAATCTTGATTATTCAGACCTTCCTGAAATTAGATGTTATTTTTGTTTTAGCTAAGGCATGAATTACTTTTCCTAGAAATATTCCCAGATCATATGACTTTTGAATGTCTTGATGGCAGGTAACTATTTTTCCTTGGTATGCTTCTACATTAGATGCTCAAGTAAAAGGTTTCATTGTCTTGAGAGGTGTCTGGGAAGGACAGTATGAGTTAAAAAAAGACTTACTAAGAACACTTTCATAGGCACAACTGATTTCTGGTTAGGAAGAATATTAATTGAAAATGCAAATAATGAATTTCAAAAGAAACCAAGTAAATAACAGATTACATATATTATATTATAATAAATTTAATATTTAATTATAAATAATAATTATAATATATATCTTGATATGTTAAGATGAAAATTACTTAAGATATTGTGGGACTCTACATTAAACACAGCTGAAAAGTACTTGTAAATATCAAAGAAGTAATATGTGTATATAGCTGTTGTGACCACATCTGGAATGACTCAGCCTCTTCTGAGTGTAATAATACCTAAAATATTGTGTTGGAGAGACCACTATATAAGCAATGATACTAAAGGTAAGGATGGCAAAATAGTTAAGGCCTTAAAATGCAATATATTTTAAGATGTACGCATATTGTGTACATCATGGTAATAATTGTCCATTATGGTTAGCAGTGCTACTCATGTGGGTCAGTATTCAGCTTGATCATATGTGCTTTGTTGGACTTGCCATAAATGGAACAGCCATCTAGTTTCTTAAGTGAAAGCTAAGGAAAAAAGTCTAAGAAAACTCCAAAAGGCTATTCTTATAAGGTAATTATTTTAATGAGGCACAAATTTCTGTGACTAAAATCAATAGGATTAAATTTATAGAAGAACAATGAAGGTTACAATTTCAATGAAAACATTTTTGCTCTGAGATCTAGTGGACAGTAGACCAACCTATTTTGACTGTGGTCCTACTTCAAGGAAGAAGAGAGAATTCTCATCTCTTTTGCTGCTTCCTGTGGCTGATAAAATCAGATTGAAAAAGCCTTTAGAGAAAATGCACTTGAGTTTTCGATTCATTTTCCTTGTTGTAATCTTTTTCTACACCCTTTTTTTGTGCGATTAGGAACAGCTTATTGAAGGAAAGAAGCAGTCGTACTGTTGCAAAAATGCTTCCTGGGAAAAGAGGTAAGGGCAGATAAATGCTGCTTGAAAGACACTTAGCAAATGCATTTCTGTTTCTAATATTAGTCTGATGTAAAAAGGATAATGGAATATGTCCAAAATGTCACTGAACCTCTTTCCTCTTCTTGATAATGTAACTCTGAACAAGTTGATATATAATGCAGACTTAGAGCCTTCCAAAGTTGCTTCTTAAGTGAATGCCTCTAAACACATTTTACATATTCATAAAAATGTGTAAGAAAACTAGCTGGTTCAAAAATGGCCTTTAATCTCTATCTAATATTGCAGACATTCCGCCAGACATATTTGGGAATTATATTAAAATTTTCAAACACTTTGAAAATGGTTTTCATTTAGAATTTGTTTGACTGGGAATTTAAATATGCAATATTCATATTCTAAAGCAAACAATGGTTGAGGGGTTTTTTTTATTTGATCTTTCTATATGACTATTTACATTTCATTATTCCTTGCAAGTATCAGTGAAAACATGGGTTTCAATCTGTTGCTGAAATTTAGATGTTTCTTACTAAATACTACATATGATATAGTGTATTATATTTATCAGAGCTAAATGAAATATTAAATATAAAGCAAATTAAATCCTGTGCTATAAAAATCAGTAACAATTTTAACATTAATTTTAATATTGCAAGGATTTTTCTTATGAAATGTATATTCATTTGTGATCATATCTTTATAAATCCACACCACAACTTACATGGAATATACTTGTAGCACACTGTATGTATAGACAAAGCTTTTCATATTAAATTAAATCAATAGTGTAACTATTGAACACATCTTAGATTTATGTGCAGAGAAAAATCAATATCTATCATTGCAAAAGGTTAATAGTATCTATAAAAATAAAAGCAAAAATTGTTTTTAGTAATTTGTGATGTAGTTAACTGATATTTATATTGTCCATACATTTCTATGATGAGAATATACTGATTCTAAAATTATTTGACAATAGTTTGGTTTTAGCAGCCCACCTCGCAACTGTTCTCTTTGATGCTAGTGGTAACAGTTTAAACCTGTTGTTTCAAAACTGGAGCTTTTATTCTGAAGGACTTCACAGCTTTAAAAATTGGTGGATAAAGCTGTTTAAATATCACCCTGGGAAGGATGAAGATATCATGCCTCTCCTTTTCTGTCAAGAAATGCTCAGAAGAGCTTAAGGAAAAAAATTCTAAACCCACTTGCTGAGATAAGTAGGAGCAGATTATGACTGAAGAGAAGTAGCATATGCATACTTAGCCCAACCCCTTGAATTGATTAAGCATAGGTCCAAAACTACCCCTCTGAAGTACTAACAGCAGTAAAACCACCATACAATCTTCCACTCAAGCTAGCTGTACACAGAACAGTAAATAGTTGATAACACAGAGAGCACTGAAGTTATTGTTATACTGAATGACAGTGCCATTTGTCAGTAATTTTAATGATTTTTGAGTCATTATTTTCCTGACAAATGAGAAACTATATCAATCATAATGCACTTTTCCTCTTTTCTTTTTAATTTCAAAATGAAATTATTTTCAGATTATTTTCATCAGTGAAATTATTTTCATTATTTTCATTAATTTCCAAATAATTTTTGAAAGTAGTCTATCTTAAATCCAGCTGAGGAGAAACAGTATAAAAACTAGGAGTTATTTTTATTTTTAGAGCACTTTAAAGCTTTGATTTTTAGATCAAAGAAAATCTATGTCCCTCTGCTTAATTAGCTTAAAGATTTTGATATTCTTACCCACTTCATATCATCACATTTTTATTAGTGCAAACAGAAAGGTTTTTAACATCGCTTCTTCCCAGTATGTTCTCTAGGTACTTCAATGGTTATATTCCTGTTTGTGATTCATAGAGTTACTGCTTCTCTGAAAATTGAATGCAACATTAGAATGAAAAGCAGCTAATGACTGCTACATGGTGACAAAACTGAAGTCATTTCCTTTCATTTTATTAATAAAAATATTTTCTTCCACTTTTTTTTTTTTTTTTATTACAATAAGGCTGATAATGTAAAAACATTAACCCTCTCACTCTTCTCTAGGAATTTAAAATTCAGCTGTAATGAGTTACCTAATCTTGGTAATAACCCAGAAAACAAAGCCTTGTGTTTCTCAACCTTCATTAAACATGGTTAGTGAGCTTTTGTTAGACCACTAGTTCCTGCAGATTCACAAGTCTGAAGTTAAAAATATGTTTTTGGTCCTCCCAGTGATCAAAACTAATTGCAAATGAGCAAGTATAGTTCAATGATTTCATGCTTCTGGTTCACCAAACTGTAAGCAGGCCCAGTCTTTAGTTTTGATGTTAGAATATGCCTCTAATCTCATGAAAACTGCATTCTGCCCTTCCTTTACCCAGAGAAATGATAGTTGTATGACCTAATTTAGGTTAGGTAAGTATAAGGTGCCAAACAATTGTTCGCCACAATCTAATATTTTGGGCCTATCTTTCTTCTATTAAGTGATGAATGTCTACTCAATAATTTAGCACTTCAATAAGAAATTTTTTGCGAAACTCAGGTTCATTCCCCTCTAGAATAACACCTTGACACTAGGGAAGGGACTATCTACATGGTCAGAGACCACACAGCTGAATCATATTATACACCTCTGAAAAATTCACCTCCACTTTGTTTAGTAATCCAAAGACTTTGTCTCTCAAGATGAATATAAGTTAGGGCATGGCCACAAGAAGAACTGCCAGAAGACTTGAGCTCTGTTGTAGAAGTAACATGCTGGGGCTATGTCTGACCCTTGATCACCTCACCAGGCCTGATTCTGCCCCACATTCATGAGTGGGCTGATGTCCTGGCTTGAGCTTAGTGCCTCTCTGATCCAACCGAATGCTAATACACATCCCCCCACTATCTGCTCCTCCGAGTTAGGTGAAACAAAGATCTGCAATGAGAGTGTTAGACTGTACTCCCAACAATTCCAGTGGTGCTCCAAAGACCTTTTCTTCCCTGAGTGCACATGCCTCAGCTTTTCCTCATTTAGTCTCTCAGAGAAAACCCTGTTCAGGCTGTAAAACAAAAATAGCATGTCTTTTTCCTGTCTCATCAGATCATTTCTCATTACTTCCTGGAACAATAAAGTTTTTGCATATTTACACTTTAATAAGTGAAATCCTTATTAGAAAGGAAATTAAATGTTCATTTCAGTAACAGGTCTGTGGGCCTATGATGTAAGTTTTAGAACTGAACAAATGATGCTCTTTTTTTTTTTGTCTTTTCATATCTAATTTATTTCATGTAAGAGGCACCATGCATTTTACTCTGAAGAAAAACCTAATGATAAACTAGACACCCATTGTTGTTTGATGTTGACTACTCTGTGTCTTTTCTGACTGAATTAAACTGTCAATTTTTAGCACTTAAACTCACAATAATTTATTGCTGATGGAATAATACCATTTTTTCAATTACTTTTTCTGCTCTGCCAATAAATCCAGTGTGTTACTGAAGGAGAATCTTTTAACTTGAATAAAAATAAACAACACAGCATACATAGCCAAATAATTTAAGAGAAATTCAAACTATTTAAGAGCTGAAAATCACCAGATGGATAACTGAGAAAGACCCAAGCTCCAAATTCCTCATAAGAAGAAATTAAAAATATTTATTATTTAGCCAGATTAATTTTCATTTCATTTGACCCTGTAAGTTTTTCTTAGTTGCATCCCTGTGAGTAGTTTTGCTAATATGGGAAACAACATGTTTGCCTGAGTTAACCAGAAGACTGGGCAAAGAAAATGGGTTAATGCCATGCAAGGGGCTTGAACCTCCACCTAATCATGCAAACCATCACTTTTTGCAGGGTTAGTTATTCCAAAGTAAACTGTTACTGCAAATATGAAGCAAATTGTCTGTTGCTTAAAAAATATCTTCAAAGATACTTTTAATTTCTGCATCTTGAGTGAAATATGAAGGAAAAATGTTTGTTTGTGTAATGCTCCATAAAGATTTATTTCAGTATGTCTATTTCTTCAGTTTAAAGTGACCGAGAATATTTCTACCTGAAAGTGAATTCTGAAGTTCAATATTTTTCATTCTCTTTTGCTGCTGACCTTTCCAACTATGATGGTGTCACTCAAAATAGGCAACTGCCCTGAAAAGAAATACTGTTATTTTGATTAAATTCATCAAGTTAAGAATTCAGCTGCAGTTCTTCTAGTGCACTTTGGGTTTTGAATACCAAAACCAGCCATCTCAAAAAGAATGGAAATAGGATAGTGAAGCATTTGTCCATGGGTCATTCTTGTCCTTGTTATGTAGAATACATTTCATCTCCTTTAACAGGAGATCAGCAGTGTTTGTAAGAGTCCCCTTGCAGTTCCTGGAGATCATTACATACCACACAACTAGTTTGTCCCTTCTCTCATGTTATCTGTCTCCATCAGTAGCACAATGCACAGCTGATCATTTTAATCACTGTTATGCCTGTTTTCTTCAGCAGTTAGTCCTGATATATGGGGAATACATATTTCTTTGGTTTTCTTTCATGAAAACTTACTCTAATATTTTTCTTTAATCTTTCCAAATACTTTTATGAGGAACATTGTCTCTCACTCCTATTTAAAGCCATATTCATGCAACTCAGAATGTTGACTGGAAATTATGATTGTCAGGAAATTTTCTGAGTTATTTTCTGTACACTGAGTCCATCATCATTAAAGCATTCTGTGAGAAAGGGACAGGGCCAGTGGTGCTCTGAGGAGCTTTCTCTGCCAGGAGGGATTTTGGCTGGTTCACTGTCCAGTTGCTGCCTAAAGTGCTACTGGGAAGTCCTGCCCCAGTGTCAATCATGCCTCAGCCTCTTGCTTGATCTGTCAGCTGGAACACTGGCATCCCAAGATGCCCCTGCTCAGATTCTGATTACATTTGGCAGGTGGACCATTATGGAGCTGGAGCTCAAAAACCAGGAAAGCTGAGAAGCTGCCTCCTTCAGTGGCAGAGAACAAGGAACTGGGAAAGCAATCCTCTGAGTTCTCAGTCAACCAGCTTCATAAGAAACATGGCAGGTGTTCTGCCATATGCTAAGATACTGATGATCAAAAAAGTCCAAAATTTCCAAAAAAGTTTCCCATTCACTCTAATTTTGATAACTTTTCCATTTTTATTACACTCTATGTGCTTTGGATTTTTCAAAATTTCAGTAACACATCAAGTAATTGATAAAAATAATGTCACAAGAATTCTGTAATTTTTGAGAAATCATATATTTATTTTATTTTTTTCATCCTTTCAAATTATTTATGCACTTTCTTCTCTTGCCATCTCATTACAAAAGGCCAGCTTCTTGCTCTCAAAATACACTAATCATTTAAAAACACTAAACATTTTCTTTTTTTCATATTCTCATTTTCTTAAATCGCTATGTCTTGTATTTATTGATATACTTATTTTACAATTCTGAGAAATCACTTTGTCCTTCCTGGGCTTTCTGCATGTTCCACAACAGTCTCCTGATTCCAGTCAATAAACTGATTATTGTGTTCTCATATAGGAGAATTTCCCTTTGTTGGTTGCTTGAAGGGTGATTTTCAGTGTGTACATCACTTGCTTTCTCTTTGCAGAACCATCTGCATTTTTTTTCTTCCCTTGGGCAGCTCTGTGCTTGCGTTCCAAGTTTTTTTATCTCAAGCATTTCACTGCTCTGTGATCAAGAGATTAGTGTATAAAACTTAAACACCTAATTTTCAGGCTGTTATCAGTAATGCACTATGTAAAATGGAGATTAGACTACTTCCTCCAAGTATCTGTGCTTTATAGTAGAAGGTAGAAGTCTAAGGGATGTAACTAACCTTAGGGACAGCTATATGTGGGTAAAACAACCTGACCTACGACTCTTCGAAGCGTAAATCTTTGATGCCAAAGATCAGACAGGCTCCAGAGAAAGAAAAGAACTTAGCAGGAAATTAAAAGAAGCAAGTCTAAAATTTAGAGAATAATTAAAGACATGACTTTGGATCAAAAACCAAATACTTGAATCTCTTTCATAATATTTAAAGTAGACTTTGTTATCTATTCCTCACAAGATTAACAGAATTAATGTTTTTTTTTCCTTTTTTATAGTCAAAACAAAAAACACCAATGTACATGTTTTACAAATCCAGGAGAGCAGGGTAAGTAAACTTATATTCCTACACTTATTTTCAGTATTTTAGAGGGGGAGGGAAACGCATATAATATAAACAAATGAGGGTCTAAAATGACTTTTTTTTTTTTTTTTTTCTCTTATGGAAATATTCTTTTTACCTTTTATATGAAAGAGGTGATGAAACATACCTGTATGCCTAAAAAGGTAAAGCTTTTTAGTAAGAACATTCTCTCACTATAAAAATGACCTCTGCTGCTCTTTCTTGTAATTCTTCAAGAGGGTTCTGTCACTTAGCATATTTGCTGGCAACTACATTTAGTCTAATATGTTTAAAAAAAGAATAGTATAGAAAGATAGTGGCAGATAATGATACTAAAACATAAACTTACGTTCAGGTAGGTCCTTTCAATCACTGTTACCACCAAAGGCTAAAAGACTTTTCTCTTGTTTGACACAAGCAGATACAACTCTCCCACCATGGAGACAATCAATATGCAGATAATTGGGTCCTCTGCTCTGTCCTGATCCTTAAATATAGGTTTAAAGTGCTGAAGGAGCTCTATAAAACACAGTAGTGGCAAGGGATTCTGGTATGGTGAATGAGACCCCCTACATAACTAAAAGGCACAGATGAGAAGATAGTACAAAGATCAAGTCATTCCATGTAGCCATTGCACCATGCAAAGGTCCAAGGCATGAGCCTGCTGCATGTTCAACAGACTCCTTGGCTTTTTCACTGCAGAGTATGATGGAAGACTCCTGGACTAAAGAGGTGCAAAGACATTTCCTAGACAGCTTTGTGCTGCACTTATCAGAGACTTAGCACAGAATATTTACAACAGTAACTAAATTGTGTGTCCATTTATATGATTGTAAATGATTGAAGAATTTACACTGGATTTACAGCCCTTCATTCCATACAGTCAAGTCTGTATTGCCTTATAACTCTTCTTGTGGCAGAAAGACTGCAAGTCCCCCAGAAGCATGTCTACAGTGTGCTTATGTTGCCTTCCAAAGTAATTATTCTGAAGGCATAAGAACAAATAGATTCCCTGAGACTGAAGCTTGTCTGCAAAGGCAGAGGAGAGGGCCTTGGCTGGCACAGATGAACCAGCACTGCAAAAGAGGTAATTTGTATTTATTACAGGGTTTGCACAGATTCTCTTCTCCCTGGAACAAGAAAGAGACTGAGAAAAAAGACTTTACTTTCTTTTCTAGTTTGTCCTAATGGAGAAGATCTATAATTCTTTACTCACGTTGAAATTCAAGTCAGCTTTTTGCTGCACTGTAAAGTACTGAAAATAATGATAACAAACGAATTCATTAGTGAATTCATTTTATTCTTGAAAATGGAGAGGCAACTTATTGCAGGTTATTGTCCATTGTATCCTTTCAAGTTTCAGGAAAAACAAGATAAAGCTGTTATCAAGAGCAATGATCCTAAACCAAACAGAAAGTTTTATTACTTAGAATCATAGAATCATAGACTAGTTAGGGTTGGAAAGGACCTTATGATCATCTAGTTCCAACTCCCCTGCCATGGGCAGGGACACCTCACACTAAACCATATCACCCAAGGCTCTGTCCAAC
>JANRGW010016380.1:0-13784 GCA_024733675.1 Psilopsiagon aymara | reverse complement strand
CCTCCGGCCCGCCTTCGCGCTGGGGCGGTCGGCGGCTCCGCGCCTGCTGCCGGCATGGAGGCAGCGGGGCGGCGCGGCCGAGCCGAGGGGCGCCCCGCCTGGGGGCTGCTGTACCCCCCGCTCCTCCTCCTCCTCCTCCTCCTGGCAGGTCAGCGGCCCCGGGCGGGTGCGTGGGGCAGAGAGAGCCGCGAAGCCGCTGGCAGAGCGGGCGAGCGGCGCTGGGAGGGCTGCGGGGGCCGGGGCACGGCGGGTTAAGGCAGGCGCAGGGGCTTTTCCTGGTTGCCGGAGGTGGAATTGGCAGCAGAGGTGGAAGGGCTGTCCGGAGTGCCTCAGCAGAGCTCTCTCGGGCAGGGAGTGCCGTGTGCGAGTCCCTCTCGGACTGCAGGGAGGCTAAATGCGTGCCCCGGGGCAGAGGCGCGCTGTGGTGCCCTGCCCCTCACCCCTGGGCAGGGTGAGAGCCCCCCGCGGTGGCGCTGGGTGTTGCGAGGCAGCAGGAGCCGCAGGAAGCGGCTGCCCTCACATCTGGTCCAGTAGCTGTGCTTACTCGGCGTGTTGGGTGCTTGTGCCGAAAAAATGGGTAATGGTGCAAAAGGCTGAGCTGCTGTCACGGGGGCCCTGCGTGGTAATGGTGTGAAGGCCATGCTGTGGGGCGTCCCTTGTGTGGGCATGGCAGTCACCTCACAGTAGGGCCCATGCCAGTCGCTGGCCTCCTGTCTCCTCTTTGTGGAGACAAAAGTCTCTCTGGCTGTCCCAGTTCTCTTGACTGAGGGGCTGGTCTTCAACCAATGGGTCAGTTGTTCCTCTTGTGCTTGTGAGTTTCCTCAACACGGGTACAGGCTGAGGGCACAGCTGCATGAGCTGACCTGCGTGATGCTTCTGCAGCCCTCACCCTTGGTGCTTGTTCTCAAGCAGAGACAGTTCGGAGAGCTGACCTGTAGAAATGTAGCGAGCAGGATTAAGGTTTTGAAACAGATCAGCAGCATGAGCCGTTCACTGCGCAGTCAGTGCACAAAGGAGCGTTGGTGCAAGGTGGAAACTTGCAGACAGAGGTGAGGCAGGAACGGGACTGTGTCAACAGCTGATACAAGGCAGGGTTGCCCAGATCCCAGAATGTGGAAAGTTGGATCAGCAAGGATGAAAGACAGTAGTGGAATGGGAGAGTGGGAACCACTTAGCGTGGTCTGCTGCCTAGGGAACAGGAGCCGTGGACTATCAGGAATGCTTCCCATTGTTTGCCATCTTTGTTTTTTAGGTCTGGGCTCTGGCAGTGTGTGACCAAAGAGGTCACCAAGTGTGGTGGTGTGTGGGGCAGGGAGTCCATTTGGATTCATCCAGGCTGCAGCTGAGGACCTGGCAGTGGGAAAGAAGATCTGGGAAGCGCAGGATCCCTGAGGGTGTTTTTACAGTGCAGTGTCAGTACCCAGAGACTGTAGGGTGTTATTTACCTGACTTAGGGCTTTGAAACACTGAATTGTGGCTGCACAAGAGGCCGATAGCTTTAAAATAGCTTCTCACATCAATAAAAGGATGCATGTGCTTCCACATTTCTTAATTGTGAAGAGCTCTCTTTCTGTTGTTTCACTGTGTGTGTTGTTTCTGGAAACGTTTGTGGCCCTAGCTGGGCAGGACAGCCTTCGGCAGTGGGGCTGATAGGCACCAGCGTGCCACACATGCCATGACAATGGAGCTGGGGCAGAGTGAGGGGAGCACCACACACCACCAGCTGGCAGGGGATGAGGGAGCCCTAGGCAGCTCCAGCCTGCACTTCAGGCTAGGGCTAGGCAGGCAGGGACTAGGAGAGGTAGCCAATTCCCAGGCAGCTTCCTTCTCTTCTGCCACCCTGCAACTGAGCAAGACAGGCAGCCTGCCTTCAGGTTTCCCTCTGGACTCCTTGCTGGAGTGGAAGGAGGTGACCTGTGGTGTCTTTATTTTTAAAAATGCCTTTTTTTTTTTGTTTTAAAGTATTAAGCATGAGAAGGAACTGATATGGCCAGCTACAAAATACCCATGCACAAAGCACCTAACTGAAATGCAGAATGAGTGGGAATGGGGTGCCACTAGGATTACAGGGTCAGGTTGTGCCTCGAGTGAAGTCCTGTGATTGTGTAAAACTGTTAGATTGCATTTTCTTCAAAGCTGAGCTGTACAGCATTTTGTTGCTGCTGCTGTTTGACCGCCTGAATGTTATTTTTATTCAGCAGAAGATTGTCTGGCTCAGTGTGATAATGACTGCAAAGCTTACTGCTGTGATGGGACTACTCCCTACTGCTGTTCATATTATGCCTACATTGGGAATGTCCTTTCGTAAGTATATCTGCACTTTTGAAAAGGAATGATGTGCAATGTTCATGAACACTAAACTCAGGGTGCAGGAAACTCTGTTTTGGCAGTAAATGGTGGCAGGGTTTGGGATTTGGGGGTTTTGGTTTGGTTTGTTATTTTTCTGGGGGGCAACAAACACTGCTATTCCTCTGAAGTCTCATGTTACATACATTTTTGAAGCGTACCAGAAAGTATGCTAAAGTATGCTAAAATTGAGGGTTACATACTTAGCCTGTGTACAATAATATAATTTGTGGGCGTAAGCTTTAGAGGTAGTGAGAACTTTGTTTCAAGCTCTTCAGATAAAAAGGACTGTGAATAGAAATCTTGTGGGGTTTGTTGAAATGCTTTGTTACACTACCTGAGTCAGACCACTTGGATTTGAGACCTTTTGCTTTGAGTAAAAGCCCCCTTTTCTTTTTAATGACTTGTTTTTATTAAGTGGTGTTTTGGCTTTTCGGAATTTGTTGAATGGATTCTAGGTGAGGGTAATCTGACCCTTTAACACTGTGGTATGAATAGCATGTTTCACAGTGCTTAAAAAAGACCACAGCAGGTGAAATGGGGTGGTTGTGACTATTTCCTATCTAGAGAAAAATATAGGAGTAAATTGTTGATTAAAAACATAAGCTCTAGTGAAGCTATTTAGCTATACATCAGTGAGGAAGAAAAGAGGTTTGCATGCTAGTGAACCTGACTCTAGGCTTTAGGTTTAATTTAAGTGAAAAACCTTAAGTATTACATTCATGTGCAAGGACAAACCTAAATGAAACATAAAATCATAGAGTCACAGAATGGTTTGCGTTGGAAGTTCCAAACTCCTGCCACGGGCAGGGACACCCTCCATTAGACCAGGTTGCTCAAAGCCCGGTCCGTCAAAGGCCATCCCTGGCCTTGAACGCTGCCAGGGATGGGGTATCCACAGCTTCTGGTGTAACCTGTTCTGCTGCCTCACCACCCTCATAGTGAAGAGTGCCTAACCTAAGTCTGTTGTTCTTCAGGATAGGGCATCTTACCTTCTGTTTCATCAACTCCACCAGTAATCTGCTGAACTTTTAACATGTGTTCTGTAGTGTATTTTTGGTTTATATTCTTGACTAAGCCAGAAAAGGAAAAGGAGGCTCGTCATACGGACTGCTTGGTGCTTTGGGAGGAGTGAGTGGGAAGGTGATAGTTGCTTTCTCTAAAAAGACTCCTCTCTTGCAGTTTTTGTTTCAGCCATGGTACCTGGGGAACATGCCAGTGTTCCTTCCCTTCAGCATATTTTATAGCACTTTGAAGGAGTAGGCAGAGTGATGGTGTTTTAATACAGAATCAGTCCACAGTTTTTAAAGCAGATCAGACACTTCCTGGACTAAAGTAAATAAAATTATAATAGAGGACTAGAATCCTTCATTCCTCTGGAAAGAAAAAAGCATGTACTTCAGATTGATTACTGTTGGGGAATGACAACAAGTCTTTTTTCCTGCCTACCTAGGGAATGTCTGCTTTAATTTATTACTTTTTTTCTTTTCTCATTCCAAAATTGCTTTCCCCTTTACATGTGTGGAAGGAGGTGCTGGGTTTGAGTACCTTATTACAGCTCATGTATGGTTAGATATGATGGACACAGTAGCCTAGGATATGACATTATAAGAAGGAGGCATCCCATAGAGTGCGTGGATTTCATCTTCCTCTTCCATGTGGGCATCAGTGGCGTTTGTCCAGCCTAATGACAGAGCTGTGCTTCGGGAAGGATCGACCAGGGAATTCTTTAGAGCGACTGCTGAACTGTTCAAACTGTGCCTTCAGCACCAGATCGACGCATAATCTTGTGTATATTTATTTAACAAACGTAAACAGCTATTAAATTAGAACTGAGTGCCAGTGGCTTTGACACACTGGAAGGGTTTGTGTGTTTGGGTGGGTTTAAATACTGGAGGGGCTTTTAAAAGTGCCGTTTGCCACAGCATGTCTCAAAGGAGACATTTGATTCTTCTGATTTTTTTATGGTTAAGTACTCCAATTCATAGACTGGAAGACCAGTCAGTAGTCATTATACTCTCCTGACCTGTCATTTTGCATGATTGAGCATAGATTATTTTTTGCCCCCTAAAATATGTTTTTGGGGGTGTCTTCTTTAAATGTGTGTGATCTCACCTTAAAAACTTCAGACATTAATGTGTTGACCATCTCTCCTGGTTAACTGTTCTGTAGTTCATTTACTAACATTGCTGGGAAATTTTGCTGGGAAATGAAGATTGGAATGTTACTGTCAACTCTTAACTTACTTGCAAATTTGAAATGTGGCCCTAAATAGTCGCCATTGACAGCTCTCAACCTTATTGTTGGGACGGGTGAACTCTGTCAGCCTCACATGTAATATTTGCTTTGTTTTGCTTTGCCCTGCTCTGGGATCAATTCTTTGGCCTTCCTTTGAGCTCCCTCTAGTATTTCTTGAAGTGTGGCTAGTAGGGCTGAGCACATGGTTTTGACAGAAGCCTTGCCAGGATTATTTTTTCTGTATCTTTCTTTGAGTACCTGTTCTGAAGCAGCTATCTGTGATCATCACAGAAGACATAAACAAACTTAGCAATTTGTTCCATCTCTAAGTCTTTAAGCCATGGTCTTCAAAGCATGTCTGCTGCTTTAAGCCTGCAAACTGTTCTTTGCTAGGGTTACTGCCTTGCATTTATAGCCTTGCAAAAGATGTTATTGGGACTTTTAACTATGATCCGTAAGAATAACTTTCCTTTTTCATTATTTGGCATTATATTGGTCTTTTATGTGCAAGCTTTTCACACAGAAGTTTCATGTTGCCTCACTCCCAAATGACAAACCAATGAAATTACATTAGAAGAAGACACAATCCCTGGAATTGGGAGATGGCCACTAGCTACTTACCTGCCTGTGTCTTCCTGTTAACAACTGTGTATTGAAATCTTTTAAAGAATGATTTTTAATCCAACAAATTAGGTGTCCTGCTAGTTCCATGTTTTGCTATTCTTTAAATAGCCTTCTTTTCCTGTGTCACCATTTTTTATCCTACTGTCTACACCAAAAAATGCACTTGATCTGCATGGGTGCTTTCAGAAGTGTCTTTTTACTGTCTTAAACACCATTAGTAGGCCTCAGTGTTGTTTTGGCTCCTCTCCTTCTTTAGAGGTTGTCTGTGCTTCATTTGTTTACCACTAATTTCTGTGCTTTCCCCATTCTTCATAAATCTTTATGTCTTTCTGAAGTTTCTGTTCTTTATCTTTTCTGGGTTGGTTTTTATTTCACAAGCATAACTCTCTGTTGCTGTTTTGAAAAAGCCTTTTGGCATGCAATAGGTTCTTTTTAAACAATTTTTTGTTTCGTTTCATGCTTCTCTTCTTTTTCTAGACCCATATGCCAGCGATGCCTGTGCAGACAGGCTGTAAACACCAGGCAGTGATGTATATACTGATTTTAAAACAAAATCAGTGTGACTAGATCATGTTCATTGATACTTAAGTTGCTTGTAGCTTTTAGGTGATTAATTAACTCTCTTCTCTCATTAAAATGAGATCAACATTGAATTATTCCATGTAGGGGTTTAGAATTTTCTATTTTAGGAAATCGTCATCTTTTTAGGACACCAGAGATTTTTTTTTTCTTCAGTCACATGAGGTTTTCAGCAAACATCCTCCTGGTTGTATGCATCTGTAATTAGCCTGTTTTTCTTTCCACACATGAAGAACAGATGCAGGGTTATCAGCTCACTCTAGTATTAGGATTTCAGGGCCTGTGAGAGAAGTTCCCGTAACTCCATCTTTAGTTGGACTACAGGTGTAATCTGTAAGTATTCAAGGTCTGTGATTGAGTCATCTGTAGTCCCATGAGCATCTCTAATGTAAAGTAATAACATCCTTCCTCCTCCTCTCCATGCTTCATGATGCCCTTTTGGAGCAAGTTGTTACAGCATTAATGTTCCAGCTATGTTTCTCTTCCTACTAGTTTTCAATAGCTACCGCCTGTCATTATTTCCTCTGATGCATATGCATTTCTTCCTGCTTATTTGCTTGGTGTCTAGTGTTAATTGTTAGCCCTTCTAAAAATGGTGGGTTTTTTTGTGGGTTTTTTTTTGGACAAATTACAGATTTATGTTTGAACTTGTGCAATATAGCAGAGCTGTGTCCATAGGATGAAGGAGAGGTTCAGGGATCCTTGAGTGCTCAAACTGTTCCTCCTGTCCACCTTTTCATTCCCCACCAGAAGAAAGCTTGGAGACATCCTTCCCAGCCTTCAGCATTATCCCAGATCTTTGAGTCAGGAAACTGAGACTGCCCTCCAGAAGGTAGTTTCTAAGCAATTGGACTCATTTGTGACTGACCTTTTATCAGTTTCTCTGTGCTGCATCTGTTTCTGCAGCCTGCTGCCAGGCTAGGGACTGCAACAACTGCAGTGTTATCTCTTGTGACAGATGCTCCAGGTTTGTCCGCAACAGTGTCTTCCTAACTATCAAACCAGCAGCATTTTGACTGAGGAGTTGGAGACATCTGGTTATTGCCTTTAGCTCCAGCCTCAAACCGCAGTGCTCCTCAGAGGTGAGAGTTGGTATGAAAGCGTTTTTTTCTGCAGTACCCAAATTTGAGTGTGTGTTTCTGACAGTGCTTTTTGTATTTGCTTCTGAAAAGCCCCAGATTGTCTGCCCCTCATGCTTTCCCTGGTGGATTTTCTGTCAACTCATTTCTGACTTCTTTTGTCTTCTCCATGTTGTGCCTTGTGTTTATCATGGCCCATAGGTAACTTCTGAGCCACAGAGAGCTCTCTGGGCAGAGATGCCAGTAAATGCATGCTGTCAGGAGTGGTTCTGGATGCTATATTTGCTCTTGCACAGCACTTTGTGACCAGCAGCTGTGAGTTGATGTGAAATAAACCCAGATTCCAAGTTAAATAGTGGAGCAAAGAGGACAAAAAGTCCAGCTGTTCTTTCAAATGAATGCTTCTGGGCCAGTTGAATATTCAGTGGAAGTTAATGGAATTACACCCAGATTTGGTCCGCAGTATTTAAGAAAACTCACCAATAAAATACTTAACCCTGGTGATTGGTCTGTATTTTCCTGCTTAAGCCTTTAAGGGGAGTAAACTGGACTACTGGCTTAAGCAGAAGAAGACAGGTAAGATGCAGTGATGCTACCTTATATTTTAAAGTGCATGAATTTTCTTGGTGAATGTCTTCAGAATGACTTACTCTAAGGCAACTTTTATTTGGAAAAACAAAGTAAAACACATGATTCCAAGGGCTTCAAAAGTAACTGGAGGAAAAAAGTAAGAACTCTAGAGAACTGTGATCTCACTGCAGTTAATGGATGATTATTTGCAAGAGAGTAGGTGGAAAAGTCTTTCCAGAGGTAAAGAGCATGCAACAGCCTGTGTAGTTACCACTGAAATATCAGGTGTTATTTACATGACCGTAATCTGTGTTGGGAGGGCTGAGGGTTTTGGGTGTATTTTTTTTGTTTTAAGTCTAGAGTCGCAGTGTGGCCAGGAAGGAAGGCAGACAGAATGGGAGGAAAAGAGGCAAAGAATAAGTTTAACATAAAAATTGTGTGCATGCCTCAGCCTGCATAACCAAAGAAAAAAGCTGTGAGTAGTGTATTTAAGTGTGGCATCTGACATGGAGTGTTTTAAACCAGTAGTACTTTTGAGAAAAACAGTTGACCTCAGAAAATGTCCCTTAAGCTGATTCACTTGATATGAGTATATGGGATGGAGGGTGGGTACAGAGGAGGAGCACACCAAAGGACACAATTAACATTTTAAGAGTTAGAAATATTGAGATGTAACCTCTGGAGTTCATAGTGAATAAAAAAAATCAGGAAGCTTGGTATTCACTGTAGATTCCAAATAATTAAAATTAGACACTCTCAGGCATCCCACAGTAAATATGTGAAGCAGCATATGGGTTGGGGATGGTTCTGTGTCTGCACGACAGTTGTATGCTGCTCTGCTTAAAATAAAATTGTGTTCCTCTTCATCAGCGCAATGTTCACAAATTCCCAAGAGTGAAGTACTTTGGGATGGTATATAAAGCTGCAAACTGTATTTACCTGGTAGTTGTCATTTTATGCCTCTGGCTCTGTGACTCCTGATACGATGCCAGAGGTGCACTAAAGGCCTGGTTCAATAATTATGTTTTCCATGTGGCTTGAGTTGTGGCTTCAGATCAGGAGAGTCTTCCTGAGTGAGCATACGCAGTGGGGCCTGAAGACGTTTGTGCTGAGTGCTTGGGGCTGGCTTTAAACATGTCATCGGTAAGGGCAAGACTGATAACCATTTCCTTTTCTTCTAAGAGGTGAATAGCAGTTCAGCCTTTCAATTCTTGGTTTTCAGCATCTGTGGAAGCATGCTATCCGTGCTTCAGCATAGGAAAACCTCCACAGGAGAGGTATCCAACTTTCTCTCTGTGCAGGAGGTTGATTAACCACAGCTTAGAAAAAGATCCAGGACCACATTTTCATTGTAAGATCTGCTGGAGAGAACTGGTATTGAGAATGTGACCTTTGTGAAGTGTTTGAACTTCCAGTTGTTTTTTGTTCCATGCCTATTGTCCCAGTTTATATCCTTTAGCAGAGAATTTGTGATCAGATTTATGACCAGAGCACTATCTGCTCTTGATGACAGCTGCAGAGGAAACCCTTGTCAGCACCAGAATTAAAACACAGGGTGCCTCTTCTTTGGCCCTTTGTGTTTTCATTTCTGACCCTGTGTTGTGACAAGCAGCTCAAAATGGGGAAAAAACTGTTTTGTTTGCCAAACAGCAGCTCTCAAAAGATGGCTCTCACTTCAAGTCTCCCACCTCTTTTTTGGGGGGAGTGTCCAACTGTTTTGAAATGTTTGGGACTGATGGGATTGGGTTCATTTGTTTGATCAGTTTTGAGAGTCTAGGGTTTTTTTATATTAATAGGTAGCCATAAGAACTAGAATATTTTCAGTGAAAACTGGAAGTCTTTGTAAACATGCAAGTTCAGTTGTTCAGAAGAAAACAAAAAGGCTGGCACCATTTTGTGCTAAAACTTGAGTTGTTGACATCCCTGTGGATCATCTGGTTTTCATCATTTGGAAGATTGTTAGAATCTGGCCTGAAAGTGGAACTGTTAAGGTATAAATCACTGAAATGCTCTCTGTGGCTTAGAGAAAACTCTGAGGGGGAAAAACAAACATTCATAAGGAATTCAGTGAAATTAATTTGCTTATACTGCACTACTTTGAAAATATGTTTTCAGTGAAAAGGAGAGATAATTTTGTGTTTATCGCTTGCAGTGGTCTGTTTTGGAAGCCTGCAGGATTTTCCCATAAGGTTGGGTCATGCAGAAGATAAATGTTTTCTTAACACTTAGTAGGACTGATGTAAAGGCTGAGCCTGTGGATTATGCTGATCACAAGAGGATTGTCCTTTGTGAGAATTTTACCCTCTGTCTGTTATTTTATGCCTCCTCACACATCTTTCCCTTTTTCAAATGGTGGAAAAGTCTACCTCCAAATATTGTAAAAATCTGCAACTTTGTTTAGTCATCTGTACATCCAAAACTTTGAGAGAATTCAGATAGTCTGCTAGGCACCAGTTCAGCAAAATAGTTAAATGCATTTGTAACTTCAAGGTGGTGAGTGGATACAGTGGAGAGTCCTCATGCTGTTGAAATCAATAAGCTAATTACTTCAGTGGGGATTTCATGCACTTGACTCTAATGGGACAAGATGTAAGCTGAAGTACCTCATTGTATCCAAGTGTCATAAAACTACATATTTTCTATCTTTTTTTGTTTTTAATAACCATGATACCTTCCACATTCACTGTCACTTCCTGCTCTCTTGTTCCCAGTCCAAGTACTGCTTAAGGAGATGTGTCACTCCTAGAGGGTCAGAGGGTACAAAGGACAAATCCCACCTCATCTGATCCACCTCTCCCTTGCACATCCAATGCATATATGCCTCTCCTACCCCCAGCTGGAGAATTTCTGTTTTATTGGCTAATTCTGAGGTTTCACTGAGCTTGCAGGATTCTTGGAGGATTAGTCCGTTGCATTTTGTACTGGTTGCTCTTTAGTAAGTAATATCATACCAACTCAGAGCAGGGTTACTAATGAAGATACTTCTGGGTCAAAAACTGTGCATGAGGGCCATTTGATGCTGTGCAGTGTAGTTGTAGCCAATCCAAACAAAACTAGGTGCACTAATTCAATATTTGGACTACATTATCAGAGAATGATAAACTCATTCCAATCTTAATGTGCCTCTTTAAGGCGCAGAAACAAAGTTTGGCGTATATAAGTGAGTTATTAAAAATTAAAGGAAATCAACTGTTAATTCACAGGGCAGCCACAAATTCCTTTGAGATTTATCACAACCGGATAGAAATTCCATGGTTAATATAATCCTTAGAAATTCAAGCAAGTTTTCTCAATTATTTTTCTCTTTTTAAAAAAGGAAAAAGTTTTGACTTTTACCTTCAGCATTACTTCCACTACCATTAAATCTTTCATTTTTTTCTCTCTTTTTTTTTTTTTTTCCCTGTAATGAATTATTTTTGTGAAATATTTCTGCTGGGACTTACTCCACATGTAAGTATTTAGTATGGGATGGAGAAATGCTCATCTCACAAACTGGGCAGGCATGTTTCATCATCTTGTCTCCCTCTGTTGGCTCATCCACACAGATAAGAGATTTTTAGTGCTACCATTAAATGCAGTTACTCTTGTTCACCAGGGAGACTTGGTTTGCTGCTGAATGTTCCAGCTTCTTTGTCTTTATTGAGGCCCATGGTACAGTTTGGCGCAAGCCCAAGAGGTACTAAGGATCTACAGCTGTTGTTGAAACGTCTGTTCAATAGCCAAGATTCAGTGAACCTTATTTTTGGGTGACTTGTGGATGTACTACGCTGCTATTGAAGCGTAAAGGGACTGCACAAAGTATCTCTACTCCAGTCCTTTAAGTCCATGATCAGGATGACCTAATGAAGGTGTAATTAGGATACTGCTGCCCTGTAGCTATTTGCAGCTGCTGAGCAGACAACGGCACCAGTGTTAGTAAACTAGGAATAGCATATAAAATACAGTTCGAAATGTGTGTGCTTATGCTGTCGCATGAACTGCAGGCTTAGTCTCTGATACCATATACTGCTTATTCCTGTTACTTTTGTGCATTTCACTTTTCCCTTCCAATGTCAGGGTAAGGGAGGGCCTGGATGTAAACATGTCCCTTCCTTTTCTTCCCTTCCCTTTATTCCATATTTATTTCATTCCATTTTTTTTTTTTTTTGTATTTTTTACCCTTATGCAAAGTTTACAGTGTTCTATGAGAGGCGCAGATGATGTGCTCACATATTTAGCTGCCATTTTCTTTAATGCTGGGTCAATCTTCCAGTGGGCAAGCTCTGCATCTGATCTAATAAGTGTTCCATACTATTGATATGTTTAGTTTGTTGTCCTCATGCCCTGTTTGTCATCATGACTTTATGGGGAGAGCAGCTCTGCTTGCATCTTTGCATTTTTCTGCTGGTGATATTTTGTTAAATGTTGCTCAATGATTTTTGGCATTGCTTTGACTTTGATGATATTCTGAGCCTCTCCTTTCCTGACATTACTGCATTTATCATAAAAGTTCAGTCTCTTATTAATCTACTTCTTTTTTTACCTAAACTTATCACAAGGGTCTGTTTCACTGCACCATTGTTGTTTTTTCCCCTGATTTACTCCTGTTGTAGTAAGTTTATACTGTTGTAATACTGTTTCCTACTTACTATTTCTGAGGCTTCTGCCAGGTGACATACACAGTGTATTAGGTTGGACTCTATGGCCTCCAGATTTGCCAGTCAGTATATTCTTCTTCTTCATTCATTTCCTTTTTATTGAATGACTGTGTGTTCACTTAGTAAGCTGACAAGCTTTTGGACAAAGTCTGAGAAGAGTTTTTTGCTACAGAATGCAACTCAGAATTCTTCTGATCAGAAGAATGAATGAGCAGGTTTTGGACACCTCTAAACAGATTAAGTCCTGGGAAATAGGATGATGATACATAAAGAGACAGTAGGCAGTCAATAAGGACCCAAGTCTGAGAAATTACCTGCGCTAAACATATATGTCTAAGCAACAAGAAAAAAAACATTTGCTGGGATTTGGAGTGTGGAGAGTGAAAGTAGGCTCATTGGCCCTTGTGAACCACTTTGTGAGGAAAAGAGAAAAGGAAATAAAATATGTGAAAGTGATGTATATAAATCATAGCTTAAAGGCATGTAGACAAAACCAGAAGAAATGCATTCTGAGTAAAACCTGAAAATATTATATTTAAAATTTTATTTCTGTTTTCTGACTATTTAATTTAACTTTTCCTCTGAAGCTGTATAATCCATTTTTAAGTTTCATACTTAGTAAATTGTTTTCAAGAAAGTGTAAGACAAAGCATGATTTACACATACAGCTTTTGATCTAGAAGTTGTCTTATGTCAGAAGCATTCACAAGCACTTCACATGCTTTATATAAGGACTATTCCTGATTTTCAAATAAATAGTGATGAGACGAACTATGTTGCAGCGCTTTTCAGGAAGACACTTATTTACAGCTTCAGGGAATTTTTAACTGGTCAGATTTATATACTATGAGCTATGATGAAATCAGAATTCACAGCTGGATGAAAAATATTTGACTCATTATTTTTTATATGAAAAAAAGTATACAAGTGGTTGTCAGAAGAATGAAAATAATTCCTTTACTGTCATTGAGGTTGTGATCAACATTAGGTCTTGATTTCCTTCGATGCATCAGCAGGAACAGAAAACAACAGAAGGGCTGCAAAGTCGCTCAAGTAAGGTGGTTGGTATTTCTTAAACATTGGCATAGGACTACTAGTACAGTTTGCCAGGTTTGTTTCACTTTTATGTATAAGGCTGAACTATTTTTTCTTTATACTTAGAAAGAGATTATCAATTTATATATTGTGAGCTTTGTGAATATCAAATTAATGAAAAGAATGGAGAATTTCTTTTGGATATTATTCTCTAGTTTGCTTTCCTCCACATTCATCAATGTGGAGGAAAATACTCTTCTGCCTTTAGACAGGCAATGCTAAAAATGCAATAAAAAAAATTGTTTCTGGTAGTTCCAGCATGTACATATAATTTTAGATATTTCTACTGTAGAAATAGCACTAGATTTTCATTTAGCATGAACAATCAAATGGCAATACAAAGAGGTTTCTTCTTGTGGCATCATTTAAATGAAACATTGGGTTTTTTTAATATACAGTATCCTACCTCTAAACAAAATGGTGCTTAATGGAGATTGCAACTTCATGAAAATGACCATTATAGAATCATAGAATACTTAGGATTGGAAAGGACCTTAAGATCATCTAGTTTCGACCCCCTGCCATGGGCAGGGACACCCCCCACTAAACCATATCACCCAAGGCTATGTCCAACCTGGCCTTGAACACCACCAGGGATGGAGCATTCACAGCTTCC
>JANRGW010016376.1:0-31225 GCA_024733675.1 Psilopsiagon aymara | reverse complement strand
ACTAAGCCATAACTAAAAACATTGGTGTTATCAGTGCTGTTCCCAGGCCACAAGTCAAAAACACAGTGCTGCACCAGGTACCGAGAAGGAGAAAAATGACTGCTACTGCTGAACCCATGACAACCTCTCTACCTGTTCTCCCAAAACTCAGTTTCAGGTTCCAAATTTCTCAGCAAATTCCACAAGGTGGCCAACGGCAGATTATTTTTTGTTTTCTTTTGCTTTGAATCTTGGGGAAAATCAGCAAAGTCATAAGAGAAGGTAGCATGAAATTGCTGTCAAAGTGAATTGCACTGGGACATGTTTCATGTCCTCTGCCTTGCTCTGCTGAAAGTCCCAAGTTTACCAAGGTACAAACAAGAACTCTTTGAGAGCTTTGCAGTAACTTTGGAATTCGCATATTTCCTGAACACACTGTAGTACAGGGGAATAAACCCATCCCCAGCAATCATTTCTTTCCTTACCTCTTGCTGTTTATGAACAGTTATTTGTCTTGAGCCAAATAAAGGTGCATTTTGAGATTTCTTTGAGTTTGTTCTATGTAATGAATAAAAAGAATAGTGTATGTTTCAAAGTGCTTGTATAGTTCTAAACATTTTAGTAGCTTCACTTTCTTTAGGTGATATTTTGACTAATACAGAAAATTCTTGCATATAGTGACAGTAATATGCATTTTTAGTGCATTTCCTCAGAGGACCTATAAGTCACTTACACTGAGACTTTGCAGTCTTGATGCAATGAACTGAAATGTTCAAATGAAAGTCAGTCAAACTAACCTTAAATCCTCTTGCTATTGAGTAAAAGAATAAGGTTCACATTATTCTTCAACTTTTAGTGAGTTTGTGCCATCCCAGTGGGAGTTAGTTCATGGATGGAGGGTGCTAACATCTATTTCATCCTACTCACAGGTAATGAGGGTGGTATTCTTCTTTCTTCAGTCCAGCCTGCACTAGCATATTAGCTATATGTTTTTTCCATCTTCAGCAATGTTTGTGTTTGACAGGCCTTTCCTATTTTTTTTTTATGTGATTTCAGCTTCCAAACAATTTGCTGAAGAAGTCTTGAAAGCACACAATGACTACAGGAAGAAACATGGAGTCCCCCCATTAAAACTCTGCAAGAAGTTAAACAGAGGAGCCCAGCAGTGAGTTCAGTTCTTTCCTTTCTCTAATGAGATTTGTGACACTTTCATGTGTTAGGTTTATCTGTGTAAACTGCAGAAACATTTGTCTTTTGACATGCTGACATTCAATGAAGACTTACTGGGTGGAGAGCAAGGGACTCCACTTTTTCTGTCTCCCTACCAAACTCTTTTTGTCCTTTCTTTCTCCTTCTTTCATCACATAGCACCAGCTGGTCACATGGACACTTCTGTGGTTACAACTATATAAATCTGTCTTGCACCCTTTTCCAGGCATGGGCTGCATCTGTCTACACTGGTGTGTTTCCTCTGCAGAGGGTAGTTGCCTAAAATGTGCTTCACCACCACACTGTCAGACGATGGTTTGTCATCTGCAGGACAATAACCACTGCTGCCAAAATAGAGAGAAAAGAACTTTTTCATGGTACAAAATGATGACTGGTCTAAGGTCAATGGAATGAGAAAGACAATATGGTCTGAAATTACTTCTGTCTCCCTGCCCCAAAAGCAAAATCAGTATGTGTTATTTACTCTGTCAGAACAGACACATCCTACCTGTTCTCCAGTGCTGAAGGCTGCACAGCTTCTTGTCAGTCTAATGTACATCTATTTTATGCTGTCTGACTTAAGTCTTCCTTACAGAAATTTGAATCCAATACTTCCTATCCCTTTTGCTGCAGATGCAGCCAGGTCCTTTCCTTTCCTTTGACAGCAGCCTGTTTCAAAGTAGATTTGGAAATCTTAATTTTTCAGGCTGAGCCTCACAGTACGAAGGAGATACCTGAAGGAGAATGCTGATTCAGAAAATGAATGTCCTTCCATGGTGGCTAAGTAGCTGCCAGTTTAAGCCCTGTAGACATGAGGCTTTCTACCATAACCACGCAGACTTCTCTGCACTGGCCAGCTGGGAGCCAGAGAGGCTGCAGCCTTTCTGATTTACTGTCCCAGGATGGTGCTGCACTGTCACACAGATGCACCAGCTCCTGCACTCCTAGACCAGAGATCTCTGCTAGGTGTGGTGCTGTGCAATGTGCACGTGCCCTCTGGCACCAAGCAAAGTCCATTTCTGTCTTGATTTTTTTTCCCATCTCTTTTTCTTGAGATACCATGATAAGTGGATATAGTATTTCTAAGAGATGGAATGCCAGTGACTCATCCACATACCTTTGTAATCTGCTGGGGTTTTCCTTCTGCTCTTCAAACGGCTGCTTTGTTTCTGGTTTACATGATGCCTCAGGAGGAAGAAATCTCATTGACTTTTCAATAACACTTGTTGTCTCTCCAAAGTGCTACAGTTGCTTTGAACAACTCAACTTGTATAAATAGTTCAGATTATTCTGTCAAATATGCATTGCTCCACATTTATCTCTAAGTGTTCTATTGGCCTTGCTGGGTATTTTTAGATGCTTCTGGAATTCCTCAGTCCTCTCTGGTCCCAGCTGACTTTCCCAACTGTGGTGAATAACAATAGTAAACCTTTGTTTGGTTGTGCAATGACACATATTCAGAGACTTATGAAACTGGTTGATAGCAAGAACCAGATGGTTGATCTGAATATAAGACATGAAATATAAGAGATGTCATATTTGTCAAGACAGGTTTTGCATAATGTTAAATTCAAGAACTTTACCTTTTTCTCCATGTATATTTGACATCTCTGTTGCTATGCATTTGGCATATATCTAGGTACTTTTCTGTGCTTCTCTGCTGAAAATGGTCTGTTTCTTACTATTTTCAGTTCCAATAGTTACGACAGGTTACATGAACTGAATATTGGGTCTCCATTTTAGCATGAGATGAGTCATCCTCAGCAGATTTATCTCTGACTGTAATGAAGCATAGGGTGGTGATCTCAGATGTAAACCTCATGCTTTTAACTGCCTGAGCTAGATTGAATTAATCACTCTTTGTCTCAAGGCCTTGGCAACCTTATCTTTGTGCAATGTGTACTTTGTTCCAGTCTTCCCTTTGCTTGGGATGTGGGAATCCTTGAAAAGAAAAATTATGTGACTGTAGCAATATAGGGCATGAAGGAGCAGTTAGGGATCCTCTAGTCCAGGATCTTGCAGACTGACAACTGACAAATTTTCATTCATCCAGATTAATAGAGGTAACTAATTACTTTTTTTGTTTATTGTTTTGGTAGAAGAATCAGGACAGAAGGAAAAAAGAACCTAGTGTCTGAAGTACTAGCTTGGGTCAAAATGCTCAGCTGGACAAATTTCCTGTCTCTGGCAGATGCCAGTAATTCACAATTACGGAAGAAATAGCAGAACCAAACAAATGTGGTGATCCTTTCTGCCTTATCTTCTACTGGAAGTTACAGTTTTATACTGTAAATTATGGTTTTCCTAAGCGGAAGGTTGTATCCTCATTTTTTGTTGCTGTTATTTAATAAGCGCTGAAGATTACTCCCCACATACACACACTGTAAATTTGTATAGCTCTTTTTCAAACCCACACATGCTTTGATGTCTACGTTGTCCTGTGGCAATAACTTCTAATGTGCAGCGTGGAAAAAGCACTTCATCTCGCTTCACTTTTAAAACTATGACCTGATCATTCTGTGTGTTGCCTCCTATTTCTTGTACTGTGAGAAATAACAAATGGTCTTTCCAATTTCACTGTCTCTGTACTGAAGCCTTTCCAATGTTGCATAAAGAGAATAATTGTTTTACACAGATATTCTTCTTAACCCCATTGTGAAACAATAAAATACATCCCACGCTCTCACACGCCAGGTTATATAGAAAACCAGTGCTGCTTATCCCTGTGTTGGTGTACACAGTTGTTGCTTCAGATGCTCCATGTGGTCCCCTTCTCTTCTGTACTGTTGCCTGGCACATTGCTCTTGCTTTGCATCTGACTTCATTTGTAAATGTAGAGGTTTTTTACAATTGCTTTGACTGAATCCCCACTTTGATCTTTTTCCTTACTGACTGGGAACATTTAAATTCCTCCTGTGAGTGGCCTAGAAATATCAAGAGATGACACCTGTAGCAACTGCTGCAGATACTTGCCCTTCCACCAGCAGCTGCAGTCAAGGATGGCCAGTGGATTTCCAGGCACAGGGAAGAATAAGGTGGGGGAGATCTGCCCTTTGATTTCTTCTAGGCCCTTTTCAGCAGTGACACAGATGCTCAAGAAAGACAAAAAAAATGGCCTCTGGGCCTTCCCTTTGCCTAATTCCTAGATCTATGTAGGTTTAAAGCATCTCTGGCTTCAGGGCTTTACAGCTGAGTAACTTAAACCATCATAGAATCATAGAATAGCTAGGGTTGGAAAGGACCTTAAGATCATCTTCCAGCAAAACTCCTTGCTTGTATCTCATTCTCTTCCTCCTCCTTCTCTCTGCTTGCCATGGCTGTGTTCCATGGCTCAATATGTGGATTCCTTTGCTAGGTATGCAGAAGAACTGGCTACCACAAGGGTCCTCAAACACAGCTCTGAGTCTGCTAATGGAAAATGTGGAGAAAACCTAGCATGGGCATCCTATGACCAACCAGGTAAGCCTTCTTCTCTTGTTGTCACACAGACACTGAATAAATGTGTTTTTTTTTATGTACTTTGGACACAGAGCACCTAGTTGCAAGAGTCCTGGTGTTTCCTCTGCTTCAAAAAGGCATCCATTGCAGTCCATCCCAGCCCAGGGTCCCTTGGGACATGATGGTGGTTTGCAGTCACCTACATATACTGACAGCAAGAAGCACATGTTGGCACAGAGGGACTGTGGTAGTGTGCTGTGTCCTTTTGGAGATAGGACTTGGCAGCTAGGCTGCTCCATATGTCCCCCCTGTGGAGCTGTCTTGACTGCTAGTTGCATGTCCATGCGAAGAGAGAAGGAAGTTGTCAATACCACATACTTCACCTTTATCCTTAGTTTGTCCCAGCAAAGAGAAAGCTGGCCACAAGCCAGCTGTGATGAGGAAGGTGGAAAAATGGCCACTGCATGCTATGTAGGAGTTCCTGTTTGTATGGGCAAAATGGGAGCATGGACACCGAAGTGACAGAGGCTAATGTGTTAGACATCTAGTCTCTTCTGGTCTGTCAACAAAACAGGCTCTGAGCCCTTTTCCATGCCTTCATTTTCGAAGACAAAAATACTCCATATATTTTCTGATCATAAATGTAACATTTAACTGGCAGTCTTTGATTTGGATGCCCGAGGAGCTGACTTCTGGCCAGGCCAAAAGCGTGTGTGAGCTTTCAGTTGGAGTGATGTTCAGTAGGCTCTTCCCTCCTGCCTCCTCCAGCAGGCACGGCTCATGCCTTCGCTTGCTGAGACAGCAGGTGGGATGTATTAAAAGTGACCACTTGCTTTCTTTGTTCCCATCTACCCCTGGAATTTCCAGTGCAGCCTCAGGAAGACAAAACCCCATTTCTGCAGGCTGGACCCTCTGCCTGAAGGACCTGGAAATCTTAGAAAGTGAGGTTTAGACCCAGGGACACTGCTTGGTTCCTCTGCAAGTGCCAATTCTAGTCCCCAGTGGGTACTTTTTCCTGTTGAAAAAGAAACTGGGATGGAAAAATACAATTTGATCTACTCATATTTCGCATTCTCTCCATTGCAAGAGTCTGAAGCAAGGGTTCAGAGCAGCATGGGAAAACACAGATGTACAGCAAAGTTTGTGGCTATGACTCACTGTCTGAGCTTACTTCTTCCTTCTTATTTGTGTTAATGGCCTGTGCTCCTTCCCCCGAGGTTAAAGTCACAGAATTCCCATTTAGAGAGCCGGAGTCAACACATGCATTCTTCCATAAATTATATAATGCCTGTCTTTTTCTGTATCCCATTTGTTTTCTTCAATGCACTGTTTCCATACTTAACTTTCCAGTTCTGAGCAATTTTGTCACTATTTTTTTATCCACAGGATTGAATGTCTTGCTGAGAAAATTAAGCTACATCCTCTTTTGTTCTGTAAAGCACGTCTACATTTCCTATGTAGCAGGATCATTCAAAGTGCCAGAATGAGAAAACTAGTTCTTCAAAGAAAGTTATTCTGTCCTCTGGCCTTGGTCTCCATCTCTATGGGGCTGGTTCATTCTTCTTCTTTTTCTCGTATAGTTCCCTTTGGATAGTTAATTTGTACCCTGCTCAATGAGGCTGAAATTTGTATTAAGGAATCCATTCAAGGACTTAACAAAGGCAGGCAGTGTTTTCCTGTTTCTTTCCCAGATAAAGCAAAAGCCAATAAACCTCTAGCATACTCTGTGTTCTCTCTCAAAAAAGTGATGCTATTGTTTATTTTGGCTCTTACTGAGTTCTGTAACAATGCCAGAAGATACATTTCTTGTTTCAGAGAAGATTTTAAGCTTTCAACCATAAAAGCCTTCTAGCTTGACTCTTCTCCTGGTTAAAGAATACCTTGAATTGTATTCAGGATTTGGGAGTTACATAGCCTAAAGCTGTTGCTGGAAGTATGTTTATCCCTGTAATCCAAGAAATAGTTGACAGCTGTTTCCTCCCTCCAGTCCTGCAGGAACTGCTCCATGGCAGACATCTCTCTGCTCAAGTAAGTGAGCTGTCATCTAATGCGAGAGACCACAGCCTGCCTTGGCAGCTGTAGTATGTCAGGCTTCTCAGGATATCATCTCATTGCATTTCTCATCTGTTGGGAGGCTGAAGGCAAGCACTGGATGACTAAATTCTGTTTGGGATGGCTGGTGTGGTCGTGAAGAACATGCCACACCGCTTGTGAAAACACTGCGGATTGTGAACTCCAGAGACTTTGTAAGAGAAATTCACTCCATGTTAACACCCAAAACTGTTATGGGAGGAACCTGGGTCTGCCTACAGGTCAGTACTAGTGGGCAGAACAGCACAGACACCTCCTGCCCCAGCCCAGGAGGAGCGTACTTTGACTGAGTGCCTGCCTTGATGCATCTCTTGCTGTATAACACCAGGTTTATACAGTACTGTTAAACAAAATAAAGTAGAATAAAATAAGGACCTGCATGTGGAATGCTGAAAGTAGAGTTTTACTTCCTAAAACTATCAGTATGACTTCAATCCAAGTACATAGTTCATTTCTGAGGCAAATTAAATCTACCTCTATGTTCTTTACCCTAAGACTGGTGGAAGAAAGGTTGTGATTATAAAAAGCTAGAAAAACATTTGAGGAAAATTCTAAGATTTGGGGTATGTGGTTTTTAAATAGATCACCATGGTGCTGCCCGTCCTTGCACAGGTATATGTCCTGTGTGATTTTATTTGAATGTTTTTAGCAACTTACTCAGTGGGATTACTTGGAGATTTAAGGATTCTTTGGTATGAAGAGAAGCAATAAGGCTCAGCCCAGAGAAATTAAAGGTAAGAGGGAGCCAAATACAGTAATAGGGCTGCCTCAGCCTTGTGTTCCCAGTGGTGATGCTGAGAATGTATACCCAGGCTTGCACACACAAGCACACGTGTACAGCATGAACATGTGTATATATGCAGGTGGCCACACAGATAAGCACAAACAGATGCAGTCAACAATAAAATGAACAGCATCAGCAGCCTCTTCCTGTTCCCCTTTTTGGCTGATCACAATGAAGTATGTTACTGAAATATATATATAAAAAAAAAAAAGATATTAAAATACATATGCCCTACCTATTTTTTAAAAATGGATATAATTTATATTTTTATAACATTCTATATATATATAAAAATGTGTGTGTATATACATGTCGCTACTGGAAATAAAAGTCCAGTGTGGATCTCCACAGCAGCTGAAGTCAGACACTCTGTCTGCCCAGTATCTGCTCCTAATCCTGGTCTGCCCAGTTGTTTGTACCCCTTGAGCCTGCAGTTCCACTCTGGGTGCCAGTACAGTGCATCTTGCACGCATGCACACACAGCTCCCTAGCTGTTGGCCAGGACCAACCTTGTCCCTACAGTTGCCATACATCTAATGACTCCTCCCAGGCTACTTCACCTCCTCACCAGCTGGTCCAACTTGTGCTTCACTAGTGTTCACACACTCAGCACCCACACCAGTGCTCCAGTTGCAAACACTAAGGTCCCTCCAACTCTTGGTCAGATACTGATTGTTGGCACTCACACACATCCCACCATCCTTGCAGAACAGAGCTTCTCACCCAGGTGAATAGAGAATAGTTAGAGATGGAATTTAATGAGACAGCAGGACAACTGATGAGATGCAGAGCATGGCCAGGCAAGAGTACTGACATCTGTTTGCAGTAGCAGCCCTTCATTATCTTTCTGTCCTTCAGAGAGTGGTATCAGCAGAGCTTTGCTCCAGGACTTTCACTCCTATATATGGACTTACCTCATACATTCAATCCTCTGACTCCTTGAGGAACAGTCACTGTGGCCACGTTAATCAGCCAGCTATTGCTAGGATAAGGGTGGAGTCAATGTTTCCTTAGAGAAAGTGTTGAAACTGTGCATGTGGTTTACAGCAATGCAGACAGGAAGGGTATTTAAACCCCCCCAGCAGTAAACTAATTTGTTCTGCAAGTGAAGTAACAGAAGAGACGCTGCAGTGCTGACTGGAGGGCAGATCTGCATGCTTTTTGACAGAGGCAAACTTCTATGGTTTCTGCTACAAGTGGGAATGAGGGGTGGGAGTGAGTTTTCTGTGTTCTTTCCTTATGATTGAAATGCATTTTGAACAGCAAACAACTCCTGTTTTGGGTAGCTTTAGGGGGAGTGGCAACTGTTTTCAACAATACTTTGAAATGCAAGGGAAGCTGACACTAGATATAACTGCATCACTTACTCCATAAAGATTTGAAATCTAAATACTCTGTTCTCTGAACCACCAAGTCTAAGGATGCAAGTTTCTGCTAAATCAGCCAAGCTCAGTGCTCTGCTGACCCTTCTGCTGTTCTCTCTCTGGAAGCTCAGAGGCCACTGGGCTCAAAACAGAGTTTTTCCTTAGTCCCTTATGACTCAGCTATTGCTTTCAACACTGGTTTGGCTTGTGTCCTGTCACTGCATTGTTTACTGCTCCCCAGGGGCAAAGAATCGGAAAGTATTTCAGAAGAAAGAGAGCATGTTTAATCACTAGGTACCTACCTGTTTTCTCATGTGGTAGTAACTTCCCTTCACCTCCTGTGGCATATGACAAATAGTATTCATTCTCTTTTCTTCCAGGACACTGCTTTAGCATGATTTGTTAGTATGTCAGAAGTTGCCTAGTCCTTTGCTCACCTTCCCTTTTTCTGGGAACAAGTTAGCCTTTAACTTCTCACAACTTCTGATGTAATGACTCTTGCAAATAAAGGAGGATGACAGCAGTGCCATGTAATAATAACCTGATCCTGCACATGAAAACCAGAATATAGCTATCAGTTTCTAGACCTTCACTGCCTGGCTGCAATAAATTGCAAGCTTTCATACATGAAGGCTGGTAATTAGCACATTATAGGTTATACTACTCAGCTATGCTTGCTGACATTCATGTACAGGATTGAGGTATTCTTACCTGATGCCGCTGCCATCTCCCTTGAATGAAAGTTGCCAAATTTTCGAAGGATGGATGGTATTTAAATTGACGAAAAAAAACCAAAAACCCCCCAAAATGAAGAGAGACTGTATTTGTTAAAGCTTCCACGTGTCACATGCAGCCTGTGTACACCTCTTAGAACTATAGCAAGCAGGGAGGGATGACTTGCACTTGAACTACTCTTTATGTCACACTGATGGGTTAACAGAAGGAATGACGTGCTGTTAGCAATGGGAAAGCAGTCCTATATCTGTGAAAATGCTACTTACATAGTATGGTCATTTAAGCACTTGTATGCATAAAGTACATGTGCTTCATAATGCACACATGTATCTGCAGTCACGTTCTGTACTTGTGTTGCATCGAGTTTCCCACAAACATGTGTGCAGGAGACCTTCAAGCAGCCTTCCAATACTCAAAGGGGGCCTACAAGAAAGCTGAAGAGAGACTTTTTTCAAGTGACAGGACAAGTTGGGGATGGCTTTAAACTGAAAGAGGGTACATTTAAATTGGATATTATGAAAGAATTCTTCACTATGAGGCTGGTGAGGCACTGGCACAGGTTGCCCAGAGAAGCTGTGGACACCCTGTCTCTGGCAGTGTTCAAGGCCAGGCTGGATGAGGCTTTGAGCAACCTTGTCTAGTGGAAGGTGTCCCTGCCCATGGCAGGGGGTTGGAACTAGGTGATCTTTAAGGTCCTTTCCAACCCAGTCCATTCTGTAGTTCAGTGCTAAATCCTTCATAGCTTTGAAGTCTAGAGTGGAACAGGGAGATCTGCTTGTTTTGTTGTTTGGGTTGGTTTTCTTTTTTTTTGGGGGGGGGGATTACTTTGTGCTTTTTCTTTTCCTCTTGTATTATGTAAAGATTGCTCTTTGCACTTTTTTTAGTCTTCATTTTAGCTTTAGTATGAGTAACAAATGAACAGATATTTATTTGTGTTACATACTTCAGCCTTAAAACTGATGTACAGGGTTTGTTGTTTGGTACAGGGAAAGCAGGGAAATAAGGAACCTGCTGTTATTCCTGAAATTTAGGAAGCAAGAGAGATTTTCCTACTTTTTTATGTGGAAAATGTAAATGACTCTACTAAGAGAGCACTAGTCCTAACAAGCAGTGTGGCATAGGTAAGTTCACAGTATTTCCAGTCCACAAGTCTCTCAAGAGATGGCTTTTCATTCAATAATTTCTTTTCAACAACAGCTCTGACAGCTTGCCAGGCTAACACTACCATCCTTTTAGCAGACTGCACTCTCAAGACACAGAAGTTTAAAGAATTCAGTACAGTGTCTGACTTCTAGAATAGTGCAAGTTTAAGACTTTTGACTGGAAAATAGCAGCAAACATGAGTCATTGCTGTTCTGCAGCCAGCAGTCCATCAGGGACCAGCGTACTTCATGATGATAGGCTTAACAGTGTTGGCAGCTTGCTATGAAATCAACTGGTCTTGCGATGCACATCCTGGAACGCTAAGCAGAAATTTCATTATCGATGTAGCTCAGGGAAAAACCTGCTCCCTTGACCCCCCACAGTGTTTGACACAATAATTTCCTAACAACCAGTAACGGAAAAGAAGCAACATTTGAATTTTGGTACACCACATCTCCCAAGTTCTTACCTGAGCTCCTGCCCTCTGTGCTGCCTGTTCCACGGGACCCACTGCAGATTATCAAAATCTGCTCCTTTCTGTCAAGCTCCTAAACTGTTCAACAGAAAACAAGAAAGGATTATTTCTTTGGCAAACATCAACCTTAGAGACTCTCAGTCATGTAGAACTACATCACTGGCCATAATCGTAGACCTCACACAGCTGTGATCACAGCATTGGAACAGGCTGCCTGGGGAAGTGGTGGAATCACCATCCCTGGAGGTATTTAAAAGACACGTAGATGTGGCACCTGCGGACATGGTTTAGCGATGGACTTGGCAGTGATAGGTTAATGGTTGGACTTGATGATCTTATAGCTCTTTTCCAATTTCAACAATTCTGTGATTCTATGATAACTGAGTAGCAACAGCTACTGCAAGACAGTGACAGTTTGGTAAGTTACATGTACTACCATGTTACCTATATTTCAAAACCTCTTTTCACTAAAAAGATTGTTTCTCCATGTTTCTAGAAGTTCTTGCCAGCTATTAACAAATGATCTTGCTAGCCAGGCTGTATGTATCTGTACTTACATCATGATTCCACAGGAGATTTCTTTTGTCTTTCAGGAAAGGATGTGGCTGACAGATGGTACAATGAAATCAAAAATTACAGCTTTCAAAACCCTGGGTTTTCTTCTGGGACAGGTAAGGTCAGAGTGGGCACTGTCTCTTCATAAAACAGCTTTTATGTTAAGAAGTTGGTGAGCCAGGTTGTTTGGTATTTTTCAAGAACCTACCTTCTTTCCTTAGGAAAAAGAATAGAGATGAAAAAAATTTTGCATTTCCTCAAATGTTCCTCAAATTTCCTCAAACTAACAGAAGGGTAAAAGGAAACTGAGAAATGAAGAAGTAAGCAGATTTTGTGGGTTTTCTAATGCTGTATTCTTCCTACCACTCCAAAGGTTTTTAAAGGCAATTTATTTTTGAGGCAAATTAATTTGTAGAATATGCTAAATTTGGATCATACAGGTTTCTTACGGAATGTACTATGCTGGTGTTTACATTGACATGTGACTTCTACCAAATTATATCATTCCAGTCACAGAGATCACTTCGGATATAATGTGGAGATCAGGAACAGGCCATTGGCTGCATATTGACAATCCAGTGTTTAATAAACATAAGAACATTTTTCACTGATGACAATCCAGTGTTTAATGAACATAAGAACATTGTTCATTGATGACAGTCCACTGTTTAATGAACATAAGAACGTTGTTCCTTGAATAATGCTCAAGCAAGATACACACCTGAGCTTGTTTCTGACGAAGAAAATCATGCTTTTCACCCATGGGATTTGTCTATGCATAGAGGGAAAAACTGATGGAGCAGCACAGTGCAGGGGTGGCTATTACCACTAGGCAGAAGCAGTCACAAAAGCAGTATTATTTTTAACAGTTGCGCATGCAGATACATGGGGGAGCATGAGATGCTTAAAGCAAATGAATATCAGTCACTGTCAGAACTGCTGTTCATACTGCAGGGAGTATAGACCATGATGTCTGATGAATTTATATCAGATACTCATCAAACTATTTCTTTCTTGATTCTCCTATGAGATATTCTTATTTGGACACGGAAATGGGAATGGTAGTGAGGAATCAGATCAGATCAGGCTTTTTCAAGACAAAATGCTAGATGCAGGGTTTTTTCATGTTCTTAGCTTGTTCTCCAGTTAGGGAAAGAATCATTTTTTTATTGTTCTTTCTTTCCTCATTCCTCATGTGTTAAAGGGAGTGCTGCAGATTTAGTACCTAAAATGTATGCCTATGTTTCTCTCTCTTTCTTCAGGTCACTTCACAGCAATGGTTTGGAAGAGCACAAAAAAGATGGGAGTTGGAAAAGCATCCGCCAGTGATGGCTCAACGTTTGTGGTGGCTAGATATGATCCAGCTGGAAATGTAGTAAATCCAGGCTATTATGAAGAAAATGTCCTTCCTCCACGAAAATAACTTCTTTCTTCTTTTCTTTTTCTTTTTTTTTTTTTTTTTTAAGGTAGCCTTATTGCTTAATGACAAGTGAACCTGCATTTGGACTTGACAGTGTTTGAAATGAAGCACAAGTCAGTGAAACTTCCTGTTTGATACTGCTGTTCACTTCTCATTACAGAGGAAGCAATTACATGTTACTCGAGTCAATCTGCACATTAGGTCTCTGTTGTTTCTGAAGGGGCTTCAGTTTAGCTGAGGATGAAGTATACACAGAATTTCTGAGGGGTAAAATTTATAAGTTGTTTTTTAATAGCTTGCATGAACTCTGTGTCAGCATGTGAGTAAGCACATGTTGGATGTCTTTTTGTAAGTGAGCAAATTTATAGCTTTCTGTAAACTGAAGATACCAGCTTCTAATTTTATTATGTACTCCCAGTTTTCCAGTGGTTTTTAATAACTGTAACTTCTTTGTTCTATCTATACCTCCTCCCACTGTGGGGCCTTCTCTCTGCAGATGGAACATATGCAAAACTTCCTGTATGACAGGTACACATGTAAGATGTAGTGGCATTCAGACCTATGTTTCTTTATTAAGAGGATCTCACTGAACACTAAAACACTGCTGGCAAAATTGTATCCATCAAGCAAGCCATAGCTAATGCATGACTTGAAAGCTACTAAAATTGTTTAAACCCCAGTTACATTTTAGGTGCTAATATTTAAAATCTACTTGAGATGAATGTTTCAAGTTCAAATCCCATCTTACAGTTTACAGTATGTACATTGTCTCATAATCAACTTGTTTACTCCTGTTACAGGAAAGTAAGACACTATTTTTTCTCTTAGATATTTACGCACAAATAAGTTTCTTTGATAGATTTTATTTCTCAATAACTTATTTCTATTTTCTAAGGAATATCTTCTGCATGTGTTATGCTATACAGGCAATAACATTCCCCAAACATCTCTTGTCTCCTTTAATAATGCCACAGTAGGAGGTATTCACATGGCCATGATTAAGAGATTCACATGATCTTTGTTCATATCATTCAATAACAGTAAAAACATTTCACATGCTGGATTGATGCCTTGGGAAAAAAAAATCAGGCTGAATTTACTTAAAAGCAAGCAAGCAAAATTCCAAAGGACCTTTTTTTTTTCTCTTAAGAAACACAGATTGGGCTATTTTGGCCAGGCTCATGTACTGTTCGATTTGGGGGTTTGTTTTCTTTGTAAATGTTTCCTTTGCCTTCTGCTGAGATTCTCTGTGCCAGAATTTGGTTCATGAAGAGTGCCATTAAAGAAATGCCTATTTTTGTTTACACAGTTGTAATAAACTGTACTGTTGCAACTTGATTATATGTCACTGTGATGTTGTATGTTACAATCCTTTTGCTGTAACCGAGAATTTAACACATATAATGAACATCTGAAAACTAAATATTTTTGAATATGAATTACTCAAGCCCTTGCTGTTACCTGAGTCTTTGTTGAATAATCTTCAAACTTTCTTTCCAGGATGTCAACATATGACATGATTACTTTTGCAACATGGAGCAGACAGTATTCTAGTCCAGGAAAAAAACCAAAAGATTAAACCTTCTAAGAAATGCTAAATTAAATGTCAGATCGTACACTGTCCCTTTATAAAAAGATTGAGCTAACCCTTGGAGCTGAGGAGGAGTACCTCTTTCTGTCTTGAACTCCTGTTTTGTATCTTGTTTCATTTCTGTGCTCCTTCTCTCAGTTGCCATGTTCTCAGCAAAGCATACCCACTCAACTCCAACTCAGATGTGTGTGTTTCAGTAACTGCAGTCTCAGGACCTTCCTCCCTTCAGCCCTCAGCTGACAAATGTTGCAGTTCCAAATAGACTAATTTTCACCATGCATTGCATTGTCATCATAGAATAACAGAATAGTTTGGGTTGGAAGAGACCTTCAAAGCCCATCTAGTCCAACTCTCCTGCAGTGTGCAAAGACATCTGCAACTAGATCAGGTTGCCCAGAACCACATCCAGCCTGGCCTTTAATATCTCCAGGGATGGCGCATCCACCACCTCTCTGGGCAAACTGTGCCAGTGTTTTACTATCCTTATCATCCCAGAGAATGAAAATAGGACTTCCTGGAAAGAAGAAAAGCGTACTGTGGCTAACATAAAGGTAAAAGTTGATGTTAAATAAATCGATGATATTGAAATAATCGATGATATTGAAATGACATTGCTGCTATTGGCCCTGTAATTCCTTGAGTGGTTGGCACAAGACTGTATATATCCTACATGAGTGAGTCAAGTCAGAATTTTGCTCTGCTGCCGCCTAGTTTTAATGTCAGAGAGAAGTGGGAAGGCAGAAAAAGAGAGGACAAGACAAAACAAAACAAAGCTTGTAATTATCTTTACTTCAAATGGTAGTTTCAAGTGACCTTCCAGAGCTTTTTAGAGTATTTTGAGGGGGCATCAGAGGTAACCAAACATAGAAGAAGCAAAAAGCCACTCAAAAAGACTCAGCGCATGCTTTATGGACTCCACAGGGTCCATGCAAGTAAGTATGATTGTCACAATTTAAAAAAACCCTGTCAGTTTAATTCTTCATGACCCGACATCATGATGTTGATGCCTTTTGCAAATGAACAATCACTGTGCAGGAAACTGTGGTGTATGTAGGAGTCAAATCCAAAGGGAAGAGTAACATTGCTGATGTGACTCACTCAAAAGCCATATGATTTTGGGGAGGTGTACATTGAAAACCGACTTACCAGTATTAGAAGACTCTGAGTAGGTGTATTGCTCCACTCTCCACCACATCTTGGGGAGTTGTGCACATTGGGAGGTGCAAAAGAAAGGTTATCTATCTGCTGTCTTGTTACAGAAGAACAAGGTGCTCAAGGGCTTCCCCAGCCAGGGTTGTACAAGTCATGTTTGCACTGGGAATAAAAAACCAGACTGATCTGACAGCTTTGATACCAGAGAAAATCACCTATCTTTGGAGGCCTGCAGATGGTTTCTAAGGTCTTTTTTTTGCAGCAGCAGCAGTAGGAGGAGGAGGATGAATTCTAGCTGGTCAAGGCCTCATTTCCAATCCTCAGTTAAATAATAACAAAACACTTAGGAAAGAACTGGAACCAGTCTTAAAAAAAGCACTAAAGAGGGAAGCATGCATTACACAGCCTAATCTGCCAGCTTCCTTCCTTTATCTTTCCAAAAGGACGAAACTCATGCAATTCCTCCTCCAAAGAGTGGAAGATGACATTGAGAAGTGCTAAGAAGTACTGTTAGAAGGCCACAGATCAGCCAGGCACATCACATGAACAACAATAAGCCCATGGGCAAAAAAGATTCAAACACTTGGTGGAAGTCTTGCAAATTGTACTTGGAAATGCTTTGCCTTTTGCAAGCTCAGCCTCTCTGCTTGTTCCTAGCTTCACTTTTTCAGGTGTGCCCCAAAGAGCACCTGTGGGCTGAGCAGCCCCTCTCTGCTGTGCTCCTCCCCAGACACCTCCTTCTTCCTCTGTTCCTCCACAGAGAGTAGGAGCTCAGTTCCTGAGTAGTAGCTGACCTTGCACAACCAACCTAGCAGCCACTGTAAATCCTCCTGGCAAGGTTCCTCTTTTGAGCTGGTTTGCTTTCTCGAGCAGTGCTGTCAGGGCCCTGCCTACCATATGCTCAAGTAAGAAGTTTCATGCTCTCTGCTTTAGCTCAAACACTAATTCCTCTGTCTGTCCTGGGCTGTCTGTCCCAGCTTGTCTAGCAGGTTGCTGAGAAAGGCAGGATTCCAAGAACCTTGTCATTGATGCAGAGAAATACAGTTGGCTTTAAGTTGTGCAGGTGAACTGTAAAGAGATCTGCAGAGAGCGAGGAACATGAAAGCATGGCCAGGATGCAGAGCCTGCTAATCCTGTCCAACGTGGCCTTGAACATTATCAGGGATGCGACAGCCACAGATTCTCTGGGCAACCTGTTCCAGTGTCTCGGCACCCTCACAGTAAAGAACTTGTTCCTTATATCTAAACTGAACTTCCCTTGTTTAAGTTTTAACCCATTGACCCTTGAGGTCTCCACGCAGCCTCTTCCCCAGGCTGAACAGCCCCAATTTTCTCAGCCGGCTCTGCTGCCGCGCATGTGGGGTCCCCTACAGATTTCCACCAGGGTCTTTCCTCCACTTCTGCTTCGTCAGAGGCGCAGTCCGTCTCTTCGCATGACTGCCAGACAGAACCCTTTGGAGAGACGTCCCCAGACACCCCCCCCTCACCCGCGCTGCTCCCCCCGAGGCTGACCCGGATGCATCCCGTTGCGCTTCCCGGGAAGCGCTGCCAGCCCGTCCCGGCAGGGGGCAGCAGCGCTCCGCGGTTCCCTCGCCGAGCCGCCGCCGCGGAGGGAGAGAGCGGCTTCGGCTGCGCCGCCTCGGGTCGGGCTCTGAGCGCGGTTCCTCGTGTGCTTGGGTTACTGCGTGTATTAAAAGCAATCACAGCACCCGCTGGAATAACGGCGGACTGGGGCTGGGGCTTTTTGATGCATGAATTTGTTTGGAAATGGAATTTGGAAGGAATTTAGCTGAGCCCATACAAATATAGAGTGAGGTAAAGTGATGGGAGCAGCGTGGGGGTATGTATTCTGTCTTGTCCTTTTTCGGTGAGCCCAGGGGCTACACCTACATCTGCCTCAAACACTGCAGTTTCAGGACTGCTGCTTTATCTATGTCTGCATTCAAAGTTCCCATTAAACCCTGTCTCCAGCAAACAAATTAATAACGAGGCAATTTATGACATGGAAAGCTTGCATTTATCAAAGTGTCTTGGCTAGTACAGTTCTCAGCCTTGTTCTGTAATGCTGACCCAATAGTTAGATATCCTTGCTGGCCCTGAGCACAGTGCGAAGGTGCTAGATACCTGTAAGTTTACTGACTGGTGTCTATGAATTAGCTGGGAGCTAAAAATGACAGAGGAGGAGACCTGCGGCTGCACTGCCAGTGGGTATTGGGGCTGGAAGGCTGCTTCAGAGCAGCTTGGCTGGATCTGTAGCACTTGCTCCAGTCTGAGAGAAAACAATATCCTGCCTGGCTGCTTTAGGAATGTAGATGGCTTCCCTTCTCCTCCTGCCTCCACTTTTCTTCATTCCTCCACATTTACTTCAGCTTTCTGCAGAGCAGAAGAAATCCCCCTGCAACAATGAGTTGACTATTGGTGGGGCATTGCTAAGAAGGGGCTCATGTCCCTTGGGATAGTGGCAAATCACTACATGCAGCTATCCCATATGTTTCTTCCTTGAAACAAATAGCTTACAGTGCCTTGCATTCTCTGTGTCCATGTTGTGCACAGGCTGAGCCTCCTCTTGGAAGCATCAATACAAAAGCTACACCAGTGTAAGAACCATGGAGGAGAGTTAGCCCTGTCCCTCCATCACAGGTACATGACCAAATGTCTCACTCCAGACAGAGTTACACTGTGGAATATGTGTTGAATCACTACCCCTGGAGGTATTTGAAAGACATGTACATGCAGCACTTGGGGACGTGGTTTAGTGGTGGACTTGGTAGAGCTAGGTTAATGGTTAGATTCAACAGTCTTCAAGGCCTTTTCCAACCTAACCAATTCTGTTATTCTATGATTCTTGAATTGTTTCTTCAACAAGCAAGCTATTTCTCTCCGATATTTGATAAACTGTGTCTCTTTTGGCTGCTTACCCACCTCCCTTGGCAAATGCAGAGCTTTCATATAAAGCTCAGAGTCTTATTTGATTATTTGGTTTTTCCTCTCTCTGCCTTTCTTGGTTGGGAATTGGTGGTGAACACAGTGCCTTCAGTGCCTTCAGGCTGCAATTTCCTGTTGCATATTTTCTGAAACCATGTGAGGGATTGCTCTTGATGAGCTTTCCAGGAGACTGCTACAGCTGAACTTGTCTCATTATTGGCCAGAAAAAGCCTTCAGCTTCTTGCCTTCCTTTTACTCTCTCAGCTCAGAATTGTTTTATCTTCCCTTCCCAGGTTTAGGATGCTGCATGAAGTGATGAAGTCTCTGAAGGTAAGTGGCACAAGTCCATCTGGGCTAGCACAGAAAGAGGGCAGGAAGAGAGAGCTCTGAGTACTATGGATACTTCACAAAGGCATTGCATGGTGCTTACATCCTAGACCAGTGCCTACCATGTGATGGTCTAGGAGGCGGTGATGGCTGTTCATGAGTGTGTACCACCCTTGTGCTGATCTTCAGTAAGAGATGATCTGGTGGACAGAAGTCACCGAGAAATTCCTAGGATTGAAGGTGGCAGGTGGCCCAGAGAAGAGGGGAGGATCAGCAAGGCTGCAAGGTATCATTCTGTGTTCATCTGTCTTATGCAGTGGAGCAGATAGAGGAGATGCCCCAGCTGTACTTGAACCGAGCTGAGGACTCTAACATAGGAAGCATTCAGCAATGTAGAGTTGATTTTTGCAGACCAGTAGGTGTACCAATATGCCCTGTCTACCGCACAGACAGCTGAAAGGCAGTTCATGACCACGTCTGTAAAGTTGGGCAGCTATCCGAAGGCAGATGAAGAGATCTTCGTCCTGGGTTTGTGTGGTCTAAATGGCCTGGAGTGGTCTACTGGGGCTTTGAAATTCTCCTTCTTACTGCTGAGAGATCCCCTCTCTGAAATGGGAATAGGCACTGTAGCACCAGCGGGATCTGCATTCACTCTGGGTAAGGAGTATTGTCATGAATTCCCACAAGCACCGTGGCCTCCTGGATGCTCCGAGGGAGGCTGTGGTATTCAGAGCTTTGAAAGATCAGAGGCAGCTTAAAAGCTCATCATTCTTTTCTTTAGACCCTGGACTGCAAGCTTTTGCTGTCTCAAGGCACAGCTTAATATTGCTGTGCCTCTGCAAGATAAAATGGAGTTTCATTACCGGCATGCTGCCTTTCACACAGCATCTCTGTCCATCTCCTCTTTCATGTCATAGGGCTAATGAGCAGAACTGAATATTTGTGTTTATGTATAGCATCTCCCATGCATTTCTCAAAGATGTGTCCAAAAGCTTTAGAAGCCTATAGATTCCTATAAAATTGAACACAAGAAAACCTCAGTGATTGTTTCTTCCTCACTGTGACTTGTGTTTCAGCATGACACTGTACTCAGGGAAATGTATTATAGGTGCTGGTAATTGTTTCTCTATACCCATCACAATAGCTGAAGAGTTAAAATTGGTAATGATCTTTCCAGCAGCCTAGCTATTCTTCAGCTGCTCACTGAGGCCATTAATCAACATACCCAAGACTGCTTGAGCAACATTTACTAGCAATTAACCTATGGTTATGGGAGTACTTTTTCCCTATTACGTTTCTATTCTAGTCTGCACCTCAAATAAAAGATGTACCCAAACACTGCTTTTGCTAATTGAAAAACCTAGAAAACAAAAGTTCTCAGTCCTAGATGTACCAGCTTGATAGGAGAAAAGAGGGCATCCAGTATGCTGGAAATGTGTTACATTAAATCCTGTCCCAGACTACTGAACATTAGCTGTGCTCTTCCTTTTCACTTGCTTTTTCTAACGTTATATAGACGATAGGACAGACATCTGAGGTGTGTTGCAGTTAGTCAATACACATTTTAAAAGATTTACTGGAAGACTCCATTGGGAAGAAAAACAAATGTATGCGTGTTCTCCCGAGCTTTACACTGCCCCACTTTTTCTCTGTTCTCATTCCTTAAACACTGAGTAGTTTTATCACCTCATTTTTCACTAGCAAGACTGAAATATTTCTAATGTTTCTCCAGTGGTGGCAGTGAAGTTACAGCTGGGGTAATCTTCACCTCTGATGTTTTCTAGTGTCTGCAGACTTTATCTGACTCATGAATGTTAGTATGGGGTTTAATGGAGTTTATGTCACAGGGCCTCGAGCAGCCTGATCTAACGGGAGATGTCCCTGCCCATGCCCTGTTCATTTAGCTGGAACTAAATGCTCTTTAAGGTCCTTTCTAACCCAAACCATTCTGTGATTCTATGAAATGGAAGAAACAGATTGCCTCCAAAATTACTGCAGGGGACTTTTCTGGCTCGTAGGACTTGGCAAGATGGCAAATTAAAAATGTCAAAAGGAATGAACATACACCGTAAGCAGAGTTGGTGCAGTATCCTAGGTGCGTTGATGTGACTGTGTAGGACTGGTACCTCACATCCCAGCTTCTACTCGCAGTTTGTGTGGAGATGGTCTAAAAGCCTTAGTGTTGCCTAAAGCTAGAGGAGTGCCACATCCTGTAACTGTGATCAGAAGAAGCTTAGACAAAGTAGCACATGCACCAGTGGCCAGTTTGCACCAGCGTTCCCACTGCTATTAGCCTTAGTGAAAAGGCAGAGGCTGAAGCACTGAATGGAGACCTGTCTATGTGCAAAGGAGCTGTTTTCATGTATACATCCTTCTGCTGGCTGTATTTCAGGAGTACAAGAGGAAATAACGCAGTCCTTTAGCACAACCAGCAGTAGCTTTAGATCCTAGAAGCAGAGGAAGGGCTTGTAAAAGAAACCAGTTACCTGCCATGCCTTACAGCTTGTTTGCATCACTAATATGTACTTTTTGATATTGAAGATAGGAAGATAGGAATAAACTCATTACTAAAGTACCAACAGCAGAATCATTTTCTTTTCTTGTGACCCCAAAGTTTCATGTTTGCTGCCCATTTTCCTTCACCCCGCTTCCTGCAGGGATGTCATCATCCTCTGCCTCAGGTTGCCAATTTTTCCAGCATTTGTCATTCAGCTATGCAACTCTAATAGGCAGGACTGTAAGAGAAGCCTAAATACAAAAATCCTCTTGGCTCTCCTTTATGTCAGAAACAATGTCAGTTTCTAGCCCATGTCACTGTGGGGGAAGGACACTTCAACATGTGACACAAAAGCGAACAAAAGAAGATGTTTCCAAACATACTTAGCATAACTCTCTTGCTTTCTTTTAGAGTATAACTCATGAGTTTTAAGTGATCAGTAGAGCCTCTGCTTCACTAACCCCCCACTCAAATTAGTGCTGTTACCTCTGATAAGAGAGGAGGATGTCATTTATTGAGCATGGTGGCTGTTATCATCTACACCAGAGTGGAAAAGGAGGAAAGAAGTGGGCAGGCCCCATGCATTGAAAAGGGGCAGTTTAGGTCCCCTGTTACATTTGCCAAGATCATATAATACCTCTAATTCTGGTGAGTGTGATCTTCACAAGCATCTGTAACGTGGTGGGTGATTTTGGGCTGAGGAGCAGACCTTTCTGAAAGAGCGGTTTAAGCCTAGTTACAGAAACAGAAGCTGACACCAGGTCCGAGTGTAATGCAACCTAATTAAAATTAAGAACGGTTGGGAACGTGCTTGGCTGTATTCTGCAGGCAATGAAAGGCTATTTCCCTAAAAATGCTATCTCGATGATTTGCCCCATTTATATTCTTGTCTTTTCATTTATTAGTTACCTAAACCTTATAAAGCAGAGCTTTCCCCATCCTCATGAGGCAGGTGTGTATACAAATGGCAGGTACTGATGAAATGTTTACTGAAAAGATTAGCTTGTCAATGAGGCAAAGGATGGATATTGATCCTCTTTCTGTGTTTGTCAACCTGTAACCTGTTTAAGAAATGGCCTACAGCAATGAAATCCAATCAAGCACTCTCTGCAGCTCCAGTTTTCTTGTAATATAGGGAGGGGATTCAATCACAATAAAGGAAATGAACCACTTATCATATAAATGAGACTAAGGCAATTAGCAGGTTACAGGATCCAAGTGAGGAGAGTTCTGGCTGCAATACAGAATTAAAAGATGGGTATTCTTCTGTACACCTGAGCTTTCCTGCGGTCTTTCTACGAGGAGAGGTTGCTATGTAGCCGAGTTAACAGGGTTAACAAAACCAAGTGCAGTGTGTGCCTCCCCTAACTAAACTCCTGTTTGGTAACTGCACTCAGTATGTTCTCAAAGATGTGGCCAAAATAGTTTTCTTAGTAATTAATACCACTTGCCAGTCCCTGGGGCCACCTGAAAAGCAAGTTTTTAGTTTCATGAGATATGTGACAGAGAGTGGAATTTGTATCTGATTCAACATCAGAAGAAAATTGAGTTTTTTCTTATATCATCCTCCTTCCCCACTTCCTCCCAGTAATGTAAATCTCAGGTCTAAGCCGTGTTCCAGACCAGGGCTGCAACTGCCTGGCTGTAAAGAAAATCTTCATTTGCTTGAGTTGAAAGAGTTTTTATTCACATGAATGAGCAAGAGGGCAGCTCAAGTTAGAGAGGAGCTGAAGTAGACCCTCTCTTACTTCAAGCAAAGTGGATACCCATGTAAAACATCCAATTTTAAGGTTAAGATCCCTACCCTGAAACAGAGAAAGCAGCAGCTGATATTGAAGGATTTGCCATCTGGGGTGAGTGGTCAATCCATTTGCTTTCTTAGGTCTGGGTTTCCTTCTCCAGAAACACAATCCTGGGCCCTATTGGGAAAATACAAAATCAGGTTTTCCATTAAAGGTTTAGGTCTTGGTACTTGTGGTTGGTTGACCTTGGCTGGCCACCAGAAGCCCACCAAGCCACTCTGCCATCCCCCCTCCTCAGCAAGGTGAGGAGAAAATAGGATGGAAAGCTAATAGGGTGGTCAAGGTAAGGACAGGGAGATCACACACCAAATACTAGCACTGGCAAAACGGACTTGACTTGAGGAAATGAATTTGATTTACTGCCAATTAATATCAGAGAAGGACAATGAGAAGTAAAAACAAAACTAAAAACACCTTCTCCCTGCCCACACTCTGCTCCTGGTGCTTTCTTGCAGAAGCCACCACTGCAGCCCCCCACTGCCAGAAACTTGCCACGTAAATCCAATGCAGTACTTCAGTGTTTTCCAGCTGTAAAAGTATGTCACTGCAAGCATCTGATCAGCGCGTAACCTAGAGAAAGCAGTTTTCTTTTACACTTGCCTCTCCAGTGCACTTTCTTTTCCTTTTCTAAATATTGTTTTCTCAGTGGGTGCCTTTATTGCCTCAAATATGCAGTGAAATAGACTTCAATTGATAAGCAGCCTTCAGAGCAGAGATCAGTAGAAGATTATACATGACAGTCAGTAATAAGTGAGAATTTAGTCATTGGCTTGGGGTAGGCAAGGAGATACACAGCCCTCCATCCGTGCTCTTGGTGTGGGCTGTTAACCACCAGTGACCCTGGCAATCTATCTTGTCTGACATCGACATGACACGTGTCTCTAAGTTCAACCCAACAGCCGGTACCCATAACCCCAAATCCCCTTTTGGGACAGTGATTTGAGCACCCAAGAACCAAACAAGCATGGAGGCTTTTCTCTCCCTTTAGCTGAAGGTGCAGGGAGACCACAGGTGATCTAGAAGTCTTTCTGAACACGTGGCTTGCATTCACCCCCCTGTGTGACCCTGGCTGGGGAGCAGAACAAGCTTTTGTGCTTAGTTTACTACCAGTGCTGGGTTAGTTTGCAGTTTTTAGCAATTCACCTTGCTCAGGCAAATTGTGTTGCAAGTGTTAGGAGCTGTTGTAGATGTACATGTACTGTGCTGCTTAGCTGCATCCACCCTTCTGGTGATTGTACCATGTTTACCACCCCCCACGTCCAGCCTCAACAATCTCTTACCAGTAAAGGCAAGAGTCCTGTAATCTTATCTCTTCTTTCCAAGCAAAATGATAGCAATTTAACATTAAAAAGAGTAAAATAAATGACTGGAGCTATTCCTCAGGAGTCTGAAACCTCTGGTTTGTGACTCAGACTGGCTCAGGCAACAGGAATGGGACCTGAATTAAAAGTAAATTTGAAAAGCTTGAAAAAAAGAAAAGGGCTAAATGTTTCCTATCCAATAATGTTGAATTTTCCATAAGTAATAAATTTAACGTGAAATAAAATGCGGAAATAAAGCTGTGGCTTGGTGGTTTATATTCCAGGAACCCTAAGTACAATAAATATGCACAGAAAAATTAGTATAGACATTGAAATACTCAGGACAGAGTCAAACCCTTGAAGGGAGTTACGGCATTATCTTGCTATGTAGATACGTTGATGGTCCAGTGTTCCTAGTTGGATGTGTCTGCCACTCATTTGTAGGAGAGAGGAGAATTCTATGCCTGGTTCCTTCTCCCGATACCGCCTCCCCCAGAGACCTGCTGTCTGCTTTGTTAATGATTAAGAGCTAACTACAGAAGGGCACGTATCAAGTATGGACATATTATATTGTGTCAGAACTGAGGAGGAAGCCTCAGCCTTCTGTCCCCTGTGCCTCTCTCCAGTATTAATCTTCTCCGTACATGAAATATTTTTCACCAGTACATAACCTCACTTATTACTTCCTGCCATTAAGTGCAGCAAATACTCAGACACTCTTCTGGAACATTTCCAAATGAAATCTCAGAGTCATTACATTAACCTTTTCCATTATAGAGCAGAAGGAAATTAGCTATTGGCACACACAGAAATACACAGAAAGCGGTACGATATTTTGCATAATTGTAATTTTATACTTTCTGACAATGCAAAGAGTTAAAGAAAAATGTTAAAAATCCTGCATGCTTCATTAAAAACTCTCGATTTCTCTATTTTCAGCAAAATAAGCCATCAGTGTTAGATTCTATAATTGACACCATTGCTTAGGGAACAAACCTATGAATCTTATTAGAGACAAATTCATTACTTTAAGTCCACCCTTAGGATGCAGAGCTCATAAAAGAAACCTCTGGAGGGTTCAGCTTAGGGGATGAGATGATTTCAGGCTGCAAATCTACAGATTTGCTGTAATTAACCTGAACTAATTATTGTTAGGCGATGGGTCAGACATCCTGGATAAAAGACCCTGACTGGTTCTGTGGTCTACTGGGTTTTCAGTAAGACAGCTGCTTGTTAAACAAAGAAAAAGTACTGAAAGCACAGCCCTATGTATTCTTAAAGTAAGATAAATCTTTCCACTGGGAAAGAATAGGAGAGCCTATTTAAAATGCACAATCAAATGGCACAACTGAAATATATCAATGTTTAGTGCTTTTGCTAGCTAGCTCGCAGCAGGTAACAATCAGTAACAATGGTCAACAACAACTCCTAGGTGGGCTAAGCTGGTCTCTATCGGAAGTGAATGACTGCCTGCCTGCTTTTGCACATACCATGAGAAGTGATCCATTTGAACACTTTTTTATGCACTGCAAATACACTGTTACAGTCCTGCAATGGATGCTGCCCTGTCACTGTGCTTCCACTGCTACTATTTTAACTTACAAGCTTTTATTTTGCTAGCAAATATATAAACTTCTGATAGATTGCACTCACTCAAGCCTGCACACAAGCAGTGAGATAGATGTGTCCCCAGGGTGTGGGTAGGAGTCCCTCTGTGTGACCAGAGGATCAGGGGATCTGGCTGCACTCCTGGGGCTGGCAGGGACTGGTTGTCATGAAGTGGTTTGTTGGCTAGGTCTATTTGAGATTCTACAGATTGATGTTTAATATGAGATAATCTTTTGCTTCTGATTACTTCTTATTTAACCCTCTGACCCTGTAAATATAAAGAGTAGCTTACAATGCATTGTTTCCATTTCCCAATTGGGGCATCCTTCTAACAACATTGCATCTTCCTGTTGAGAGAGCAGGAAGGACAATGCCAGATAAAAAGTGCCTTTTTGCCATCCTTTTGTCTAGGTGCTCTGCTGGCCTAGCTGTACTTTGGCCTTATTCAAGCACAGGCCTTTTGATCTTGATGTAAACACCACCTTTGATGTTTACAAGCTTGTCTCTGTTGACTGTTCCCTTGTTTACAAATAAAAGCTGGACCCATATCCTTTGTTCTGCCCTGGCTTCAGGTCCTTTTCCACTTGCACTTCACTCATGCTATCTTAGTACTTCTGTTGCATACTCCTACAACAGGAGGAAAGTCTCCACAACCCTCACTTCACTGTGACTCACTAGCTCATTAGCCCTCATTAGCTGTGACTGGTATTTCAGATGTGGTTTGGTCAGGAAACCATAGGTTGAAGAAGAACCAAACTACTCTGTCAGCACAGATGGAATGGTAGCATGGGATGGAGGAGCCAAACTCCTTTCACATGGCTACATTTAACTAGCAAAACAAGGACAAGAAAAAGAGATTTAGATGATACTAAAGGGATGCTACTTGTTTTGTCCTTCCGTCCTGGAGATAGCACGCTACCCATCACCCCTGCCCACCTTGGGCTACAAGAAGCTCTCCTAAAGAGACTGCAATGTCACCAGTCCTGGAGTGCGGTAGAGGTGAGAGAGGTAATTTTTGCAATTCTGCTATATGGGAGAAAAGCAAGCAAGTATTTCCTTGTGCATTTGGATCAGTAGAGGGCCCTCTGAGAATTGTTCTCTTGCTGATATGTGCAGCTTAGGGCAAGACTATTGCAGGCTTACTCTGTGCCTCTTTATGACAGGTATGACAATAAAGACTAGTTACCAGTGAATTAAAACCTTAGCAGCAGGAAAAGCTGCAGTTACCATGCATCACCACTGTATGCCACTGCAGACTAATTACTCTGGTGTATCCCAGAGATGAGGCGTTGCTACATCAGACCCCCAAGAAACATTTAGTTAATAATAAATTGTAATCCTGTATTACCTTTAGAGGTTCTCAGTGCTATTAATCTCACAGTTTCTAAATCAGCGGTTTAAAACCAGATTATCTGAAAACCCCAATGCCATGAACACTTTTGCATGTGCACCATTTTTAAGCACAGAAGCCAACAGGAGTCAAAATAATAATAATAAATTTATATTTTCAGTATCTTTCTTTTTAAGACTATTCCACGTGTAATTTAAAATTCATCAGAAAATCATCAGCTATGGAACAATTGTTTTCATAATCTATTTATATTAAAGATAAAATAAACATGAATAATCAGATATGAATTATCTCATCCACTGTCTTTTATAAGTAAGTGCTCTATTGGGCTAGTGTAAAATTGCTGTCAGATTTATATCCTTGCATCAAAAGGAATAAATAAAATGCACTACAGAAGAATTCTTGGGTTTATATCTTGAAATAGATTTCCAGAGTTAATTCACATCCTAACAAAATACTTTTTGGAAACTCACTAGCAGTGTTGCAAAAAATCTTGCTACTGGGACCAAGCGAAAACTAAGTTCACGCTGACAGAACATAAAGAGCTTGTTAAACATTTGTGTGTAAATGCTTAAGTGCGCTTGTAAGTGCTGAAGTAACCACTTTTACATGCTTTTTTAATTGTAACCTGAATTAGGTCTCCATTTCTATTGCTTTCTCCTGCAGGGATGGAGTCTGGAAGAATACTTTCACTTTTGGTTTCTTCAGTTTTCTGATCATTCTCGTTTGTTGTTTCTATATCTGGTTATTAACAAATTTAAGCATCTGCTCATTTCTGTCTCTTCATACTTCTGCTCCTCTGTTTTCTTCAGTTTTTAGTCCGACTGCAGTTCCAGCTATCATTTGCTCTATATAAATCCTTATAAGACAGGTGGCAGAGGGAGGATGTCCAGCGCATGGACTCCCAATAAATAAATATAGATATTATTACTTTGCCAAAATAATTTATTCCTAGAATTTTTAGCTTCTCTTATAGGAATTGTAGGGAGTGTCTCCTCTATCTCAAGGGAAAAAGCCAAGTAACCTGGAATTGTAGTGTCTCCAAGAGCTGGGATGTTTAAATTCAAAACTTCACACCAAATTAATCTTGTATAGGCTTCATCATTGCCTATCCCAGGGGAATTACAAACCGTCTTGGATCTCTTCCTTTCCATTCCCCAGTCACTGAGGAGGATGGGTGGTGCAACCCATGGACCATATTTGCTTTTATTGCTGAGTGCCTGCTCATCTTTGAGAATTGGTAATACTAAGTTAAAAAAAGATCAACCCAGAGCCATCTTTCCTCTTCCTCTGCAAAGGAGCTGTATGACATTAAGTTACCTATTTACAAAATAGATTATATATAAAGCTGTATTAAAGAGGTGAAATGGCTGGAAAAAAATATGAGAATGGAGTCTACCTTGAAAGTTTATTCATGGAAGGCTGAGAGCTCCGCTTTGCCACTAACGTAACAACTATGAATTGTTTCAGTGATGGAGGCCTTTTCAGCTGATATTAAAAGAGCTACTGATAAAGCTTGATGATGTTACTTCTGCATTAATACAATAGCAGCTGCATGGAGATGGTACAAATTGATGCAGTTTTTCTAAGAGTTCTTCCTTGTCCTCCGGGGTTTCTATAGGCAATGTGATGCATGACTGCTACCAGGAAACTGAATGCAATCCAAATAGTTAGATCTCTATGTAACTTCAATCATCTACTGAGTTATGTCTAATAAGAGTAACTATTTGAATGTTTGATATTGTATTTTACACTTCTGCAACAATTCCTATTTCTGACTGCAATGTAATAGTTGAGCTCTGTAAGGAGTTATTCCAGTCCCACAAGTGAATGAATCTGAATCCCTTCCACAAGAGTTACCTTCTTAAAATAATTATTGAAAAAAAAATGAGTCATAATTAGTCCAATAATAGCTCTGGTGAAAGAAAACCTACATTAAGTATTATTGGATCTCTGGAACATTAGATTAGGCAAATTAAGCATTTTACTTCTCTTTATAATCCTAAATCTATAGTAGGACTAAGTCAGTGCTGTGCTGGGTGTGAGAGGGAAATAACTCTCAGTTGTGAAATATCTTTAGACTGTTTAGTAACATTACCATTCACAGCCACGGAATACATTGTATTTTATTGTAAACTTTGTTCCTTAGAGAAGTATAAATCTTGGAAGTGTGTCAATACTTGGCAAAGTAAATAGTCTCTGGAGGCAAAAAATGTTTAAGACCATCTATCAAGTATAAGAAGTTGATAGCAATTAAAATCAGAGATGTTTATGTATAGACATAAATTGCAGAGGTAGCTTAAAACTGGCCAGTAAAAATCTTGGCTAGGTGGAAATTCCAACTGCAAAGGATTGCAAAAAGCAACATCTGAATTTTAAGAACTGGTTTTGTAGTGTACACTTTTTTTCCTTAGGGACAGTATTTTCTATACAATTTTATTTCATTAAGAGACATTTATTTATTTAATTAATTATTTTCACATTCAGGCATCCTTAACTCTCCTTCTCTCTCCCTTTAAAGAACAAAACCCACCAAACAATGGATAAAACCAAGAGAAGTGGATAAAATAGTGTTTGCGTTAGATGAGGACTAAACCAGGTTGCATGTCAATGCTCACTTTTCCCTCGAAGTGATATAGAGAAGGATGGGGACTATTTGAAGTTAATTACTGTAATTATTACTGATGAATATTTTTATAAGGGACTGTTTTTACAACCTTTTGTATTATTGTGTATTTAAATGCAATTATTAATTATGTCTCTTTGATGCATGTATCCATGAGACCTGATGAGATACATCCACAGGTCCTGGGAAAATTGGCCAGTGAAGTGGCCAAGCCACTACCCTTCACGTTTGAGAAGCTGTGGACATCCGGTGAAGTTCCCACTGACTGGAAAAGGGGAATAATAGCACCCATTTTTAAAAAGGGGATTAAAAAGTAGACCTGGGAAACTACAGGCCAGTCAGCGTCATCTTAGTGCCTGTCAAGATCATGGACCAGACCCTCCTGGAAACTGTGCTAAAGCACATGATAAATAAGGAGGTGATTGGTGACAGCCAACATGGCTTCATTACGGGAAAATTGTGCCTGATGAATCTGGTGACTTTCTACAATGGATTTACATTGTTAATAGACAGGAGAGAGACTGACATCTACCTGGAATCATGCAAAGCATTTGACACTGTCCCACATAACATCCTTGTCCCTAAACTGGAGAGGCATGGGTGTGATGGACGGACCACTTGATGAATCCATTCAGTGGATAAGGAGTTGGGTGGATGACCGTACTCAAATTGTTGTGGTCGACAGCTTGATGTCCAAGACATCACATCCTTGTCTCTAAGTTGGAGAGACATCAATTTGATAGGCGGACCACTCAGTGGATAAAGAACTGCCTGGATGGCCACATGCAAAGAGTTGTGCTCAATGGCTCAATGTCCAGCTGGAGGCCAGTAATGAGTGGTGTCCCTCAGGGA
>JANRGW010016375.1:5772-19634 GCA_024733675.1 Psilopsiagon aymara | reverse complement strand
CTTTCCCATGCAATTTTTCTATCTCTGAATTCCGCATGAAACAAAGTACTCTATAGGAAGCATAAAGAATGCAAGTCTTTCAGTGTAGTGAATGAAAGTTGGAAATATTTGATCACTTTACAAAGTGAACATGATGTTAATGGATTTGCTTTAAGGAAGTAGATAAACAAGAATGGTAGTATGCCATTATGAACCAAAATAACTATTAGCGAAGCTAATGAGAGAGGTCACTATTAATGAAGTTCACGGACTAGAAAAAATATGAAACATTGCTACTGAAGCCCTCTAGAATTAAAACTGAATAGTTGCAATGAGATTTGAATAGAAAGCCTGGGTGGAGTCTCCTCTGGAATGTCCTTCAAGCAAAGGCAAGAAAAAACACAGATAAAGGAAAAAATCCTCAAGAGTAAGATTAGTTAATCTTTTTACCAGGGCCTGTAGTGACAGTACAAGGAGCAGCAGTTCTAAACTGATAGTAGGTAGCTTTAGATTTGAAGTAGGAAAGAAATTTTTTACAATGAGGGTGGTGTGACACCACCTCTGGGAACCGGCTGCCCAGAGAAGCCATGGCTGCCCCTTCCCTGGCAGTGTTCCAGGCCAGGTTTGAACAGCCTGGCCTGGTAGAAAGCATTCCAGCCTATGGCACTGGGGTTGGACTAAGTGATCTTGATCTCTAAGTGTCCTCTCTCTATCAAACCATTCTCTGATTTTGTGCTTCTAAACAGATGGTGTGACCTGAAAAGTTGTACCCTAACAAACAAGATCAGTAAAACTGCTGGAGAAAGATCAAAGCATTTGTTCTGACTCTGCTTTCTTTGGAAGGCAGTGCCCTTTCCAAAATTCAGTGGTTTGTATTTGCCACTCTGAATTTCTTCCTTTGATGGACCAGATGCCATTTGACTGAATGTGCTGTTGCCAGGATGTGCTATCTGGAATTGGTATTCTAATAGTTACTCACTCTATGCTTCCTTTTATAAAAAAACACCTCTTTGTTTTTTGTCTTTGTATTTTCTTCTCATATTTTCTTCATTTCTATTTCCATATTTTGATAGTAGCACACATTTTCATTGATGCTTTCTTTTTCCATGAGAAAAAGTTTTACAAAAATCTGTTTCTTCTGTTTCAGTTAACTGGAAGGTTTAGTATAGTTTTAGTTTTAGTTTTAGCTTTGTTTTGGGGTTCCCCCCTCCCTTTTTTTTTTTTTTTTCCTTTTATGTCATTATTCTTACTACTGTCAGTGCAGACAAAGAAAACTAGAGTGGATAGTGTGCCGTTTGAGCCAAATAAGCTTTTTCAAATACTGGAACAAGACAGTATGTGGAATACAGACTGAAACCAACAAAGTCAGTGAAGAAAAATGGGGGTAAGGTCCTCCAGGCCACAGAGGAAAGAATTCCCTGCAGACCATGGTGAAGACGACAATGACACAGGTTCTTCCCCAGCAACCCATGGAAGTTCATGGTGGACCGTATGCAGCAGGTGGAGATGCCCTGAAGGACACTGCAGCCTATAAAGAACCCATCTTAGAGTGCTCCTATCAGGAGAGCAGCCTATGCAGGAACAGATTTTCTGGCAGGACCTATAACCCCATGGAAAGGACCCATGCTGGAGCAGTTCATGAAGAACTGCAGCCTGAGGGAAGGACCCACCCTGGAGCATGAAGGACTGTATCCTATGAGTGGGACTCCATGCTGAAACAGGGGAAGTGAGTGATGAGGAAGGAGCGGAAGAGGCAGTGTGATGAACTGACTGCAGCCTGTCATGTGCAATATACAATGAACTGACTGCAATCCTCATTCCTTGTTCCCCCTGTGCTGCCTGGGGAGAAGATAAGAGAAATTGGGGGTGAAGTTGAAGTTAAGCCCAGAAGGCAAAAAGAGTTGTGAGAAAGTTTAACTCAATAGCAGTTCCCTCATTCCCAGAGAAAGCACACTGTGTATCAAGAAATTGTAGTATATTTTCTATAGCAATACATTTTTCTGGTTGTGGTTTCTGCTAATTCTGAAGATTGATTCTGGAGGAAAGATGTAACAGACAGATGTGTTTATGCTCATGTTTTTGTCAAGTGAAGTGGGAAAGAGTGGCAAAAGTGCATGAAGTGTTGTCTCATGAATAAGAAAATATTTGCTCAAGTTCAGTGCACTTGTGAGAAACACTGAGCTTCATTAAAATTAAAATAAGAGAGAGAAAACAACCTGTAAGTACTGTGAGACAAAAAGCTCAGCATTATTGTGCTTCAGGAAAGATATGCAGAGACACTTAAGAGCCACCAAAGTGTTGACATCAAAAGCCTTTTAAGTTAGGATTCCTCACGGGCATAACAATCTGCCAGCCATTTTCCCAGCTGCACTCCTGTTCAGTTTAACACTGACAAGATACACTAATACAACATCTGGTTTCTGCTGCAGTAAGCCACTGGGTAACTCCCCAGATGAGGGAATTATTGCAAGTGTACTGCATTCAGCCACATCAGAGACTGAAGTCTGGCCTTTTGGTACTCTCTCCATAGAGCTTCCTAGCACTGGGGAAAGTCCTCTGCCCTGGCCTGACCCCTCCAACATGAGCTGCCCTGCTCCAGATGAGCTAGTGTGCTCAGCCTGGTCAACCTGTGTTCTAAAACTACCAGCAGGCAGAACAGTCTTTCTCATCTCCCAGTGCTGAGGGAGTGCTCTTTCCCTGGAGGCCATGGAAACACAGCACGTGCAGCATTTGTCTTCTTGGGCTTTTGATGCTCTAGGCTCCTTACACTTAAAAATGAACTCCAAATTCCTTTCTAAGTACTGAGGGTGGCTGATGCCTGGCCAGGGCTTGTGGGTAATGGGAGTGCAAGTCAACCTTCCTTCCAGAGACTGACACCTGAGAGTGACACTGGCCTTCCTTTTCCTGTTTGTAATTTTCTGGCTGGAGAGCTATAGATTTATGATATTCACCTTGTATTCTCTGATTCAGATTTTGGCATGTGACAAGAGTCAAAATAGACTTGATTTCTTTAAGCTTTTGAGAAGTATCTCAAGAATAGTGAAACAAGTGCAGCGGATGGGAAGGCAGGTCCTCTCAATTTCTGAGCAGAAGGAAGACTCAGAGGCTATTTAAACAGGGATTCTATGATTTATTTTTTTTTTCCCCCTATTCTTATGTAGCTGTAATAGTGGGGTCCAATAAGTCAGTCTGAAACTCATGCCTAATGGTATATTGGGGCTGGCATAAAGAGATAGAATCTCAGTTGCAGGAGGCAAACCTACAATGCTTGGTCCTGATTTCAGATTAAGGTCAAGATACGCCATTTTTTCTTTTTAGACAAAGAGAAGTTTGAGTCTTATTTCCAGCACTGCTTGACACTGCACTTGCATGTATCTTCAGATATTACAGTAAAAAACACTCCAGGGAACACATTTAGAAAGCCCATGATGATGTCCTAATTTCTCTGTCAGGTAAACTTGCTATAGTTTGTAGAGTCACAGTGGTGCTAAATCAGGCAGCATCTGGATTAAATTATATTTTTTTGACATTTTGAAACATCAGTAATGCTGGACAACTTGTTGCTGCTTTTTAGCAGAGCTAAAAGCACCTTCTATTAGCTTAGATAATAACTACCACTGACAAACTATTAATCTGAATTGTTCTGAGTTTGCTTAACCAGAACTTTTCCTCTCGACAAAGAGAGCAGAACTAGAGAAAACACATAGACGTACATTAGACAAATATGTAACTCACACTGAGATCAATTCAGAAAGAAAGAGAAAACTGCTGGAGCAGGCAAATGAAGATGCCTTTGAGGGGGTAGAAATGTGATTAAAGGAGTGTATCTGTACCAAGAAAAACTGAAAAACAGTAAAAAAGCCAAATCCACTGAATAAGAAGCATGTGAGGGCACTGGCAATGGCATGCATTTAAGGTTAAGGTGTGTCTTTGGCAAATAACTGTAAGGTGAATTACATGCAAGTGAAACTTGCTTTGGAAACAGGAAGAGCGAAAGCAAAACGTAATCATTAGAGCACATGCTGGGGACCATCTCCCTCAGACAGCCAAAGGCAGACTGAAGTCAAGCAGGCAGAAAAGTGATGTATGCTGGATGAGGATGACTGCACCAGAATATAGATTAGTCACAAAAGCCAGCCCAGCAGCAATAAACATGCATTGCTGATGGAAGATAATGCAGGCAGAAGTTTGAAAGCTGATACCGTCATCACAGAATGATACTAGTGGCTATAAAAGTAAAAAAATATATTTCATCTTTGTATCAGGGAGTGTATTAGCCCCAAATAATTGGTAAGTGAATCAAATAGTCAGTACTTGTGTCTGCATCTTTCCATCTGACCTAAGTTTAGCCTGTAATTCATATGGTGAGCTCCTACAGACTGTCTTTAGCCCTTCATTGTGATAAAAGCAGCAGTAAACAGAACAGCTTCTCCAAAATGGCTTCTCACAACTGGTAGTGTTGAGCACCCCTTATCAAGTCTCATAACCCTCATATTTATTTGAGAATGGAACTTCTTTTGCCCTCCTTAATGCTTGCTTACTGAAAGAAGATCTCAAAAGCGGAGTCAAAACCTGTGTGCCTGAGACCAGTTGATTTGTTTCTCTGCCAGGACATTGCTCAATCAGCTCTGCAGGATGGAGTCCACTTCCAGTTACAGGAGCCTTCAGAGACAAACTAACTTGGGAATGTATTGTACTACAGCATGCAAAAACCCACCTACTCTCAGATTCTGAGCTGATTTCTAGATGTACCTTTGCATCATATGGAATACATGTCTTTTTTTTGCTTTCTCCCTAGTTCTGTTTTGGGTTTTTATTTTTTTTTTTGTTTTTTTTTTTTTTTTTCTTTTTTTTTTTTTTTTTTTTTTTTTTTTTTTTTTTTTTTTTTTTTTTTTTTTTTTTATGCTCCAGATTTGACACAACGTTTCCTTTGTCCTTATCACATGTTTTGTTTACTTCATGTTGCCATTTCCTTCACCATGCTTGTTCCATCTTTACAGAGTTTCCATATACATTCTACTTCCTGGATTGCCAGGTGTGAAAAGGATAGATTTGGGACTTTCCTCCTTTCCATGAATTTGTTTTAAACTCTGAAGTATGTGCAAGCTTAATACTAGTAGCACTGCAGTAGCAGCAGAGCATTTGTGCTGTCTAGCACTCAATAAATCACCTATGGCCTGCTGTAGCCAAGGTCTGAACAAACAGCTATCTAAAAATTTGGAGATAGTACTAAGCCCACTTGCCAGACTTATCTGGCTTAGTTGCATGTAGCTCCATGTGATAGTAGCTCTTCAAGGAACATCAAGCACACTGGTTTATTTTACCTGTGTGAATCTGCACTAAGAGAGTGCTATGATGATACATGGTGCTTTGATTATACCTACAAAGTGGTGTTTGGATGCAGAGATTTTGTGCTCTGAAGAAGAGCAAATCAGACAGGTTCACTGGGGAGAGAGGCCTGATGAGTTTTGGAAAAAGGCTGCTCTCTCTACAGCTTTTGTACCCACCTGACAAAACCTCAGCTTCTGTCAATAATGCCTGTATTGAAGAGCTGCTAACAGCTTTGCAGAGGTACCTTTAGCTAGCATCACTTATAACCATTTTCACAATTTTAACTTCACAGTACTCTTGCTAGGACTTGTGCCACCTTCTTCATACCACTGTAGATGCAGAAAAATAAGTTTCCTGCAGAAATTTTCACTGGAATTTAGGAAAAGAGGCCAAGTCTTTATGTATTGTAAATCATGTAACAAAGACTACCTCTGTTTGCATTGTTTTCCTTTCTTGATAAAGAAAGCATTTTTAACTGCTTTGTTCTGGTGTTTATGAAATTTTATGCAGTTAGTGAAGAGGTTGGACATCATTCTGTCTTTCTAATTTTCTCAGACTGACAATATTGGCTCCTGGTGAAGTTCAGGGGGGCTGCCAGTCATGGGGGCCCACAGAAATAGTCACTGATAGAAGATCATCCCTCTTTCAGGGAAAATGGAAAGAAAATGAGACTTTGTGAATTGTCCTAGTATATGAAAGCAGATTTACACCCTTTGTGCTCTTAAGGGGTGACATCATGGTGCATCTTTGCTGCATGAGCTCTAAGAACAGTGCCTTCATTAACCTGCTGGGCAGCTTTGCGACAGTTGCAGTATTTCATAAACTTCCTGGTGTTACTCTTTCTGATCTCTCATTATAGTGATCATAGCTCAGATTGTTAACATTCTGCCTTTGCAAGTAGAAAACATCATGCGAACTCCCTGGACTTAGTAATGGGAACAGCATGGTAATGTTAATTATAGCAAAGACATTTGTGAGGCATTTAATGACAACCTTCTCTGTATGTGCAGGCTGGCCAGTCAATACTGAATTACAGATATTTGCTAACATTAAGGCAAATCTGTTTTTAATATGGTGTCTTCACTTGACATTAAAGGATGGCATTTGGTTATTGCTAGCTAAAATGCATTATCAGTTTGTCATATAATTTGCTCAATAAAGTCTGCAGCTTTTTCAATTCCATTATCTGAATAATTGGTTTTATTTGGCCAGCTTAGCTTTTGTAGAATTAGCCACTGCTAAGAGATATTTGATAGGTTTTAAAAGCAGAAGATTAGGGCTTTAAGTCATACTAATTTAAGAAAGATGCTGAATTTATTTTGTAAGAGGACTACAGCTACAGCCTATGTACTTAATTGGGCTTAACTGTGCTTCATAGAAGAGTCTTCCGTCCCTGACTCTCTCATATCCTAGGCAAAAAAAACCCAACTGGTACATGTAAGCTCTTCCTTAGAAAGGACAATGTTAATTCCTGCATCTGTCAGCTTGATTAAAAGAAAACATTTCTTTTCAAACAGATGTTGAAGGATTTTTTTTTTTTTTAATTTGGAAGATGACCTCAACAATTAATGCAGAAAAGAGTAACTGTGGAAAAGTAGCCCACAGCTGCCTGCATGATCCAGACAACAACAGCTGACCATGGGTTGTAAAGAAAACTGACTTGTTTCACCTTCTTCTTCAGCAGTTTCTGCAACTTGTCTCTTGGTACTCCACACAATTGCCTTCCGTCTCTGAGGCCTTATTACAATACAGCAGAACCCACTAGGAAACCGGGCATATTTTTTCTCATTTTCTGGTAATTATACAGTAGGCAATCCAGCATGCATCACCTCCTTCTCTGGTGACACCCTGAAATTTTCGCCTTCTGGCCTGCTCATGATCACTTCCAAGATTGCTGGATGACTGGGATTTTCTAATCAAGCTCATTGCCCATGATCAGTGCAACCCACTTATTCCATGTAGCATCAGTTGCTACCCTCTCCTGAAATAGTCTATGCCAAGGATGCACAAAGCCTCTGGGCCAGTCACGATAGAGCGCTTTTCTGACTCATTACCAAACAAGCTAATTTCAGACTCCAGTACAGACATCTGATGGGATCCTTCTGTCACTTCAAAATTACCAATGAATTCTGCCTCTTGATGGCTTAATGGCATTAGGGTACACTGTGCACTAGTATCTACTAAAGCCTTAAGGTAGGTTTTCCATTCCACTTCCTCATGTTGTTCCTTTGACCCTGTAGTTAAGGTACCTTGTGTTGTGTAACTTCTATATCCTCTCTAGAGCATAAGAATGCTTACTGTTAATAGCTGAGATGCTGGTCTATACAAGCTGGGAGTAGGACCTATCTTCTTTTTGCTGCTGGAGCTGCTGAAACAGTTTTTCACACTGTTTGGGCAGTTTTTCCACAGCCAAGATGCAAGTCCATAGGGAAAAAGAGAGATTTTCTTTGTATTGTCTGAGCTGGTGAGCTGCTTCATCCATCACTGGTGCTTCTTTGTTTCTCTAGCTCAATACTGGCAATGAGCTGGAGTCTTATGCAATGAGTTTGCATATGACAATGGTGCACTTCATTCAAGCTTCCTCTGCATGGGTTGTGCGCTTTGAATTTGTACGTGTGGGTAACTGCATGTTGTTCAGGTTGTAATAAATCATCTCTAGCATGGCTAATTCCCTCAGACACTGGATATCTCTCTCCACTGCCATCCACTTGCCTGGGTGCCATACAAAATCTTCCCTGAATGAGTGCCTTCACACTTGACAGGAGCTGCCTCCAGAGGCTGAGGTCTTGTGCCCTTTTACAGTCACTTTGCCAATGCCTCCCTTCCTTGAACGTGGTCCCAGCTGCTTGGCTTCCCTACGCTTTAATTCCAGCGTACTAGCTCCATTATCTCAGCATCAGAGCAGCCACGTGATAATCTACTCACTTAGATGATGGCAGAATTCTTTTTGTCTATCCCTCAGCTCATCCGAGGGAAAGGATTGAGAGGTTACTTCTGCTGCTGCTTCTTCCTCCTGTTCTTGTGATAGCCCTGATTCATCCTCCTTCACTAAATGAGCTAACATCAGTGTCCATTTTTTCTTGTGTATAGGGGCAAGTGATAATGGCATGATTGGTTCTCTGGTTCAGCTGAAGCTCCTGTCACTGTGGTTGGAGTGGTTACAGTGCCTGTCATTTTGTGATCAGATCCAGAGACCTCCTCTTCCCTTTGAGGGTACTGAATAGTGTTGAGCAGGGTTTGGTAGGCATGGGACAGGCTGCAGCACACAGCAGTGATTTGTGCTTCTCTGTAATTGCCAGGGCAACAGCATAATTTTTCCAAAGTGTTTTTTACTAGTTTTTCTGGATTCTTCACTTTTTCAGGTATAAAGTTCAAGACATTGAAGGTGCCCACTGTCCTAGGTACTTGGCCGTACTGTCCCACACACCATGTCACTCATAACTATCCTGCCTTGGTTCAAATCTCTGGATAGTATTCTTTAATAGTTGTTTATCCTTAAACAAGTACTGAAACACATTCAGCAACATGCTGATTTCTAGCAATAGGACCATGCTGCTTTCAACATCCCAAAGATACTCAGAATCTTCAAAATTCTCAGACACTAAGCTTGGCAGGGAAGAGAAAGATGTGGGAAGATTTCTCATCCATAAGCTGGCTCTCTGAGGAGAAAATGCAAAAGATATAATTGTTAAAAGTTCCCCTTAGATGGCTTCTGATGTACAGAGATGACATCAGTGATGAGGACGCATACCAGATTAATTTCACGACCAGCAATTCTATCATATCACAAGCTAGTATTACAAAGTACAGCAAAATGAGAACCTTAGCCCAGGCCCCAGTGGTGTTAAAACACCAAAATAGCAAACACACACTGCAAGCGAGGTGTTACACAATTCAACCCTAATAACAAGAGAAAATAAACCAGGGAAAATAAATCAACATTGTGACTATCATCTATTAAGCCAATACAATGAATATTTATAACAAATTTGGTTTAACACACTGTTCAGACCTTTCATTATCTCAACAATCTATGTTGAGATAATACCTTGGGTGCCGAAAGGGACTGTTGGGGTTTAACCCCAGATGTCAACTAAGTATCACACAGCTGCTTGTTCACCCCCTCTCCACTACTTTAGTGGGATGGGGAGGAGAATTGGAAAATGATAAACCCCACGGTTGAGATGAGAACAGCTTAATAGTTGAAATAGGGTAAAATCTGACACTAATGCTAATATCAGTACCAATACCAATGCCAACACCAATGTGAATGCTAATGCTGAAAATGGAGATAACAAAAAGACAGAGGAATAAAACTGAAAACATGCCCCAACACTGTGATGAAAATAGAACTGCTCACTATCCTCTGACTGATGGCCACTCAGTTCACCAGCAGTGAACCTCTCTGCCTGGGTAACTCGGCCCAGTTTATGTGCTGAGCATGATATTACCTGGCATGGAATATCCCTTTGGCCAGTTTGGGTCAGCTGTCCTGGCTATGTTTCCTCACAGCTTTTTTGAATCCTTCCAGTTTTCTCAATGCTGAGTATAATAATCTGAGAAGTCCTTGACTTGATACAAATACTATTTAGCAGCAACTAAAACCATCAGTATGCTATCAGTGTTGTCACACTGAATAAAAAACACAGCACTGTATACCAGATATTAGGAAGAAAATTAACTCTATCCCAACTGAAACCAGGACTTTGACTGCATTAGCAACTTACTTTGAGGATATGGTAAGTCCATAATTTAATGGTTTCCACTACTATTAAATCAATACTCTTTAATGCTCATAATCACTCATACATCAAATACAAATCAATACCCTTGAACACTCATATCCTGAATTAACTGTGAGTGTGAATTAACAAGAAGCCGATGACATATCTTTGTGATTCAATCTTTGTGGTTGAGGACAAGGTTGAGGTGATCATGCTTGAATGCTTCCCAACAAGAGATGCCAAAAATACAGCCTTGATACCACTTGCCCCTCCTCAAAAGGGACTCATCTGCTCTTTTCCGTGCTTACCTTGCCATCAGTTTCACAGCCATCCTTCATGTGTGGCAACATTCTTCATGTTAGGCTGTATGTCCTGCTTATTTTCAGTCATTTGCAACTTGTTTTCTGTTCTTTATTTTACAGATTCTATGATTGATTTCCTTTATACGTATTTTCTCCCACCACCGAAGCATTGGAGCAAGTACTAATTAAAATCTTTAAAAAATGCTTGTCTTTGCTCCTTTGATAAACACATTGCTTGTTTATCCTGGCATTTCAAAATACCAGGATAGTGGCAGGGACACCTCCCACTGAAACATGCCACCCAAGGCTATGTCCAACCTGGCATTGAACACAGCCAGGGATGGAGCATTCACAATTTCCCTGGGCAACCCATTCCACTGCCTCATATCCAATCTAAACTTCCCCTGTTTAAGTTTAAACCCATTACTCCTTGTCCTATCACTGCAGTTCCTAATGAAGAGCTCCTTCAAGCACCCCTATAGGCCTCCTTCAGATATTGGAAGGCTGCTATGAGCTCTCCATGCAGCCTTCTCTTCTCCAGGCTCAACAGCCCCAACTTTCTCACAAACATTTCAAGAACACTAGATGAAATGTAACATTTTCCTGCATCTAGCTAATTCCATGAAGCCTTATGCTCATGCATTTCTCCAATGCAAGCATAGGCTGCCATGAAGTCACCTTTGCTTATAACCGCCTCTCTCTGTTTTCATATGAGAGACAGCGTAAGCCAAAAATCATTTGGAATCAGATACATATATAAACACACAAATACACATGTATACACAAGTACACGCAGACACACATATGGACAGTATATGATATCCAGTTGTACAATAGCGGGCAGTAGCCCTTTCTGCCTTCATTTGCTTTCACTCCTGTTTTTAACTCCATGAGTTTTCTTTGCTAATGGCACAACTTTCCTAACCGATGATGCATTTTTGCTCACTAGCAATATATCCATTTCCATTAGCAGATGTGGAAAGGTTGAAGTTTATTTCTATTTGTTGACCTGCTCCAGCCTGGGGATCCTTTCTCTAGTGCCTGCATTTACTGGCATATTCCTGCTGCTGCTAAGCATGCTGACATGGAAGTGTCTGATTACTTTTATCATGGAGAAATTGTGAAATCTATTCTAGGGTCCTCATTTGGTCCTGTCATATCTAATTTTCCTTGTTTAGAAAATAAGCCTATCACTGTATAGCTGCTTCTTTTCACCACTCTATTGCTCCCCTCTAAGTTGTCACTTTCATTTCTTTCAGGAAGGAGATTCCTCGTGAACTGATACGATTCTGGCTCCTTAGCACACTCTGCTTCACTGTCCTGCATGGTGGTATGACCATACCACAAGCACAATGTTTAACCTCACAACAGAGCTCTAAATATAGAGATAAATGCACTCAACAGTGTATGAATTTTTATTCAAAATTATTGTTCTATACAACTTGATAATCTCCTTTCTGCCCAGTTCTCCAGACGTCCATTAATGGTTCTATTTTCATTCCATTCCCTTGATAAATTCACATTGCCATCCAAACCAATATTCCTTTACAAGTTATTACTCAATGACTCATCTGCCTTTCCTTTTCTTAGGTCTGAAAGAGATGTTAAATTGCTAATTGCCTTCTTTTATGGTTTTGGAAAATATTTTCTCTCTCATGTCAATCCTTTAATGGGAAGAGAAGAAGGTAATGATACAACTTTAATCTCAGACTATTTTTTGATATCAAATAAGAATGATAATTAATTATTGCTTTCAGGGATCCCATTTGCTCTGAGAAATCTTCATCATGTTACTTTATTGAACTTGCCTTTATGCTTACCTGGATTGTGCCCCCCCAAATCATTCAGTATCATGATTCAGATTAGAATCATTTATGAGTCTATCTGCTTGTAAGAATGACAAGGAATGTCCTTTTGCAATGCTGCAGGACAAAGTTAACTTCCACAGTTCAACTGAAAGGACTTGTTATTTTCTTTGCTTCCCGTCTTTCTCCTCTTCTTCCACTAGGAAATATTTGCAAGACTTTTTGGGGGGGTCTTGTTTGGGTTTGCTTTTTTTTTGTCTTTGCCCTTGGCTAATGTATAATGCTGTGTAAACATGTACTTGTTCCTCATTTTGCTTCACTTCATTGATTCTCCCAAAATACTTAGCGGAAGATGATGGGTTTTGTACCCAGTTTGATATAAACAATGAGCAAAATTGAATATGTATCTGGTCGGTTTCACGATCACTAGGAAGTGCTCCTCTATATACATCATCTCCATGGTACAAATCAGTCTTCAGGGCTACCACCACTGAAATGCAAAACCATCTTTTGAAACTCAAATGAGCAGCACCCCCCAAAAGCTGAGCACCCCTTGCATGACTCTTTAGGAGTCTGTGTCTTATTTTGTAATTGCATGTAGGATGCGTGCATTTTCCTGATCTCTCCTTCTCGTTCCAGTTTTGAGTTGAATCTGTCAAATAGGCAAAAAAAGTGGGATTAAACATACCTGTGCTCACTATAAAATGCCAGCTGGTGTAGCAGAGTTATCTTGTATTAATTGGGGGCCTTTCTCACAGGAGCTCTATTAAATATGTTCTTGTCCCATTTGCTGAATCATGTGACTGCTTCACATTCCCTTGGCCCTCATTGCTCAGGAGGCTGGACTATCCTTCCTAAGTGTCAGTACTATTTTCACTGCCCCAATTATTAGATGGTGGTCTGTATGCTTCCATACTTCATGAACTGCTTAATCTGTTCTGTGCTCATGTAAATGTTCATTAGGGATCTCTACTGGCTGTGCAAAAGATTATTAGTTATAACTGTTTCAGAAAGCCATGCGCCAGCTCTACTAAGTGACTTGCTTAACCTTTTAATTCTACAGAAAGAGAATGAGCAATAAGTCAAGAAGGAGAATAACTATAAGTTCATACAGCTTCCTTTGCCTTCATGTATGTGGTTCTAAGTTCTTGGAGAGGAGGGTGTGTTTAGTCACACATGTTCATGAATATTTTTCAGGTACATTTCAGTCATGAAGACCATGTTGTGTAGTTTTTTAAGTATGGGATTATGTAGCTGAGGGATTTTTTACCATTTGTGCTCTTGTTACTGCATGGGCTTGGAGTTTAAAACAGTTCCTGTCACTGGCATGCACATAGCTAACTCTATATTCAAATGAGCATGAAGGTCATGAAATAAACTGTGTGAACAGTGACTGTAACTTCATTCCTGAAATCATAAAATGGCATAACCATCATCTGAAGAAGCTCAGCAATGACAAAAGAAGATGCAGAGCAGGAACAGAGAACCACATGCCGTCCTCATGTTTAAGGCTAGATTTTTCCCCCTTGTGTTATGTGCAGTTAACCTAAAATTGAGATATTTTCTATATTTCCAAGAAAAACACTGAAACCAATGCACATAGGTGACGAGTATTCAAAAAAAGCAAACAATTGAAATGCTATTTGTCATGGGTTCAGCAGTAGCAGTCATTTTTCTCCTTCCTAGTATTTGGTGCAGCACTGTGGTTTTGACTTGTGGCC
>JANRGW010016374.1:14278-26670 GCA_024733675.1 Psilopsiagon aymara | reverse complement strand
AACCTCAGCCTTCTCCAAATCCAGGGTAGCCAGTTCTCCCGATAGCTTCTGGAGAGGGCCCACGTTGTCCCTAGCCTTTTATTTGCAATGTACCTATGGAATCCCTTCCTGTTGCCTTTAACATCCCTAGGCAAGTTTAATTCTAACTGTAATTCTACTGGGTCAGTAGAAGATGGATAAGAATACAGAGTAACACCACACCTGCCTGTCAGCCTTCACCATGCAGGTAGGTCCTTAGTCGGTGAGAAACACAACCAAATATACCATTTCTTATTTATGACTCTAAGGGACAGAGCCAGATATAGGTAAAATAACCCCTTTACTTCATGAATGGGCTTCTACTATTTATACAGAAATCAGAGTCTACCCCACCTCACTATGAGATAAAAAACAAATCAGGAAAATAAAGGCCCCATGCAGTTGGGTGGTGGAAGCCTAAAGATGAACTATGGGGGGAATAAAACCCAAACAAACAAAAAAACAATGAAAAAGAAAAGTTCAGCACCCTTATGAGGCCAGTGACTGTGAAGTCTTTGGTGACACCTTAAAATTGCTTCCAGCAGGATTCTAAATGCCCTTTCCACAGCTGCCTAAGCTCCAGGAGAACCTACAGTCCGGCCCACATCACAGCAGGCTGCAGAAGAGGTGGCACGTGGGCAGGGGGCATTGTTCTTCAGGAAACCTAACTAGAAAAGTAAGGGTTTACAGTTTAAAGCTCATCATGTGGTCACAGGGTCTCTCAGCCACCTGTTCCAAGCAGAAGAAAACTTTCTTGTGTCCAAATGTGTGAATATGTTCATTTATTTACTGAAAAAAAAATCATGAAAGCAGCACTTTTGACACTACCGTACCCAATATTCCTCCTGACACCACTCAGTATATAGTAGCAGCTCCCTGGAGAGCATGCACCACATAAAAAATTCCAGTCAGGCTCCTGTGTATAAACAGCTACGCGCCTTTGGGAGCTGACAAGCTCCAGCAATTCCATTCAAAGATTGTAAGTGTTCAGGAGAAAGACGAGAGGGATTAAATAAAATTTGCTTAGATTTGTAGAAACATGAAAAAGAGAGCTCCCTTGTCTAGATGTTCCACACATCCGCCACACTTGCATAAATACTAAGATCCCTGTAAGGGGTGTATTACAAATTGATTTCGTTAGTTTTGGTTTCTTCAAGGTCTTCAAGAAATTTTACAGTACCTGAAAAATCATTAGGTTTATACAGGATCTTTAAAATACAGCTGTAATATTGCAAAACTACACCTATGGCTTGTAGAAGAAACCTGGGTAATACATCTTTCTTGATTCATAAAGAATACATCTTTACTTTCACAGAAAAGATTTTATAAAGGTGAAGTAAGGAAACTATAACAAATGAAGCTCAAAGAAACAAAAACTGCCATCCACAAAGTAAAATATTTTTCTTCCTTTTTTTTGGGGGGGGTGTTTTTTTGGGTGTTTTTTTTTCTTTCCTTTCTTGTGATTGGTACCTATCTTTGAAATCACCATGCTCTCCTCCCCATCCCGCTCATCTCCTTCTTAGGAAAGACAGTACATTTGTCCGTATCTTTTTCAACTCCTCACCAGTGCTGCACTTCCCTATTCGCTGCAGCTCTCCTCTCAACAAGCACTACTTTTTAAACTCTCTGAAACACTGCTGTCCCACCATTTTTACTCACAGACCAAGACAGAGATGGTAAAACCTGCTTAAACAAACTCAAGAGGGAACCTGGTTCCACCACAGTCCCTCCAACAGCTTCCCAGCAGTATCTGTAAAAGATCTTGTCCCCCAGAGAAGGACAGGGTACATCAAAGTAAGGCTATCATTGAATTATCAAAACCCACACACAGGAACTAATTCAAGATACATTAACAATTTCAAAACCCTTTGCTTAATACGCTGTGCTACAACTGCTTTACAGGGACCACTTTAATATTAAAGACAAAACGACAAAGCAACATTAAATAACTCAAAATACCTTAATTGATAATGGAATACATGCGGTTTTGTAAACTGGGTATTCCTTTATCCATATTTCAGTCTTTGGCAAAATGGAATCCCGATCAATTAGCGTACCTCCTCAGATCTGTCATAAGAATAAACAGACAAGCAAAGGCCTAAACAGTGATGGTTGCTACGGGTATCTGACTTACATGCCTTCCACTGAAGCTTATGAAATTTCACTTGACATCAACATCTTCATTTTCCACTTGATACAAATATTTTCATTAATTTACGTATTTGAACAGAAAACAGTATTTTCCTGAAACAAATCAAGTGAGCAAAGGTGTTGTGTAGCACACAAAATTAAATTCACCTTGAGAGACATTTTATAAAGATTATTCATCTAAGCAAATTTAATACTCTCCCTAAGATTCCCCTAATACTGTTACCACTCACAAACTTTCTAATATATTTTATATGACAAATGATTTCTAAAAAAGGTCTCTGGAACCCGAACAGAAAGCAGAATTCAATACTGGATGCTTGATAACTAAACTGGTTTGTCCAAGGTTTGCACAAAAAAAATGGATATGGTATCTGCGAAGATCATCTAGGCTAACCCTCTACTCAGAGAATGGTCAACTAAAGCAGGTTTCCAAGGATGATGGCCAGTTGGCTTTTGACTGCCTCTAAGTTTGCTCCACAAACTCCCTAAGCAACCTCCTCCAATCTTCAATCATCTTCACAATTTAAAAAGTCTTCTCTGTGTTTAAAAGGAATTCTGTATTTTCAATCTGTGTCTGCTGCCCTTCCTTCTTTCAGCAGGCATCACTCGGCCTAGTTGTATCCTCATTACTTCCTGCCTCAGGTATTTGCATATACCCTAACAAGATACCCCCCAAGCCTTTTCTTCTCCAGGCTAAATAACCCCAGTTCTGTTAACCTCCTCTGCTTGTATGACAAAGGGACATCTTTCTTCTTGAAGTTAGAGGACTGACATTTCCTTTTTTCCAGCCCTCAGGAACCCTCCCCCCAGAGGAGAATCCAGCTACTAGGGAGAAAATTAACTCCATCCCTGCCAAAACCAGAACACCCATAATCCTGTCCTGCAGGCTTTTATTCATACTCTTGTGTTGAGGCCCCAGTGTTGATGAGTAAAAGCAAGTCAAACACAGAGCAGCTCTTTCAATCTTGTTTGTTTTTTTTTTTTTTCTCTTAAGACTACCACTTTTATTTCATACCTATTACAGGATTTGGCCTTTCTCTTTTTCTGCCTAGATACAGTGACCTAACAAAAACTAAGAGATCTCTTCACAAATGTCTTCAATCAAAACTACAAAAATGGTGTGCATACATGAAGAGACATTAAGTATTACTGAAACATCCTTCTTGGAAGATGACATTTGGACAGTTTATTGAAATGCTTTATTTTGTTTTATAATGAAAGAGATCTACGAGTATGGAATTTTACATCCTTCATTCACTATTTTCTAACCCTTTCCAGTAAGGACAGGAATCCAACTGAGTTTACAAGTAGTCCCATTATTTCCCTGTCAGCTCCTCACTGCTGGAGAATCACTACTATGTTGGAAAAAGCCTTAATATCATTAATTACACAGCTGTTCTATCCGAGGCCCTCTACATCAAATGGGAGTGGACAAGCAGAATACTAAAGCATGAATGACTACAAAGGGATTCAAATACACACAAGCAAACTAATAAAAAATAAAAAGGGAAACAATCACAAAAATGAAGTGGCAAAACTGTCTTATGCTTGTTCCCTTGAATCTTAAAGCCATATTGTGCTGGGTGCTACCTAGAACCATACTGAATCTGTAATTCTGCTTAACGGAAATAAATAAGGTGAGTTTCGAATAGGTTGCCAAAGAATGCTGTGTCTACTTATACGTTGTTCTTTGCAGCTGAATAACTGTTAAACCAGCTAGCTGCCTTTAAATGAATTCTGAAGAAAGGAGAATATCTCAAAGATAGAAAACCTGAAAAATGGCACTGAATATACTTGCTGGATAAAGGAAAGAGCTGCCAAACCAAGGCCTGCTTGCAGAAAGCAGAAAGAGTTTAACTACTCTCCCCTCGTTGGGAAGAGAAACTTAACTCAAGAGCACAGATTTACATCAAGCATGTTCTTTTCCTGCTCAGAGATGTCACAGAAAACAAGATGTCATTCAGCATGCTTCACTAGGAAAACTAGAGGCATTCCAGTTTATGTGTGCTTGCAAAGTAAAGCGGGAGAAGGAAGGACAGGAGGTGTGAAAGGACAACAGGCACCAGCCTGTCATTACCCAGGCTTCATTAACTCTAGCATAAAAATAGTCTGTTCTGTAAACTGCAAACTGAACAAAGTCCCACATTTGAAACAAAATCCTGAGTATCAGCTTTAGGAAAAGAGTCGCACTAGTTGCTTCAATTTTTACTTGATTTTTACATTAGTCAGTAACATCTTTACATGGGAAATGTTACTTGACAGGGATCTGTTATAAATACATACAATATTAAAATAAGAATGTGTAACGTTTAAAAGATTTAACAGTTTCAGTATCAAAACGCAAGCTCATTGCATAATGGTTGCTAGTTAGATATCAATCAATTATTGCTGAAAATGATTTTCCAATTAGATTTGTAGTTGGTTAAGTAGTAACACTAATTGGTGTTCTAATTGGTGATTTGCTGTTTTATTTGTTAGAATGTACAAATACTTAAAATAGGATACAACAGACAAGGCAGCAGGCCCACATGACAGGCAGCTGGGGGAGCAGACAAGATGGCCAGCAGCCAAGAGCAAAGCAGAGCAGCTGGGCAGCCCACCAACCATTCCCACAGAATACTTCAATCCCATCAAATCATCACTTCTTAACAGAAAACTGTACATCAGTGAATTTTCAGCCCAGTCTATGAATATATACACACCAGAGAGTGCAAGAGCCCTCAATTTCTAAAGGCAAAACAAATAAAGAGAAAAATACAAACAAGCTAAATGATAGGACACTCCCTCTCCACCATCTCTGCTAATCCTGCACTGCTCTACTTAGCTCTTTCTTCATCTACTCCAGAGCACAGCTTGCTTTCCCCCATTAATCCCCCTCGTTCTTACCACTGTATCACTGCTGCTGTACGTGATGCTAATTATTTCTAACAATTTAACATCTGAAAAATTGCAAATGGAAGCATGACAACTGTCCTGAACCAGGAACATGAACAATTTAAATCCACTGGTCTCTCCTCAGTTCTGACTATTGCCTGATAATCACAAGGAAAGGTTGTAAGAAATCTCTCAAAGATGGTAGTTTTAAAATCTTTTTTATCTGGGGTAGTTTATTCCTAACTCCACTGCTTATGCAGGTAGCCAGTAGCCTGAAGGAGAAGGGGGGAAGAGGACAGGAAAGCCCATTATCCAGTGCCACAGCATGGGAATTTTCTCCTCCTCTGTTCATCTGACATCCTTTTGCAAGACCCAAGGGAACGCTTACTTAAAGTTGACATGGCAGATCGCATTCTTCCCAATGATTAAAACACTGTTGACCACCTTCTTTTCACAGCCAGACCAGATGAGTCCCCATGGAATGGAACAGTGCTTCAAGACACTGCTCCAATACCTCAGTGATTCACTGTTCCAGTCAGAAAACAAAGCAAAGTCCTACCCCCTGGTTCTTGCTCTGTGAACGTGAATCACCAAAGTATATCAAGACACACACAACATCTCCAAGTTTGTATGTACAAGCTGTAAGACTAAGAATATATAATGAAAACTAGAATCCCAGGAAAATGTAAAAATTAAAGTTTATAGCGGTTAGTTACCAGAGAACATGGAAAGATGCCATGTGGATTTGGAATTACACATCTACATAAAATACCAGAACTAGAAAAAAAAGTAATTTAAAAGAAAAAATAAAACAACAAAGAAACAAAAAACCCCACCCAAAACTAAGACAAACCACCAACTCAAAATTTCAGTTTTGTTCTTTTAGAGTAATTTTTATTTTAGACTAATTTTCCAACGCAGCACTCAATATCCATTCTTAGCTCAAAACTAGCTGCCCTGGGTTTGTCTTGATCTCAGAAGCGGCACTCTTCATCTGTTTGCTTCAGTTTTCTCATTACTCAAAGCCAAGGTGAGAAGAATTCTCCAGTAAGGAGTACCCGCATGTTCTCTTCCTACAAAAGCCAGGATTACAGGCACTGTGATCAAGGAGACACTTCCAAGGAATCTGCCTGACATCAGTGTAAAGGGAAGAAAGTTTAGGAAAGAAAAATGCTGACATGCCTCAAAAAGGCATATTGTCTGAGAGAAGTGGTACTGCCTTCAAGACAAGCTTTGCTTTGCTTTGAATCTTACTCAGAAGTTTCAGACAGATAGAGGGCTCTGATTGCCTAGATTTTGAGATCAGAAACGAATTAGACTGGATTATAATACTCCATTATGAACTAGATGGATGATTTCATTTATATTATTTTATTTTTATGGATTTCAAACAGAGAGAGAACTGGCTAAAGTGTACTGAAATTCTTATATAGCTCCACAGAGTAATCTTGCTGTAGACAACATCCAATGATTGCATTTAATCTGAAAATTATCCTTCGTCTCCAAAAGGTGAAGACTATGTCACTAAATGGAAACAAAACCCCAAGTAGGTGATCCTGGAGGGAGCGAGCAGGCTATCATATAGCAGTAACATCTAACTTTTCAAACACTGCAGTTGAAGTTACTACCAAGAGTAACTTCATTTACTTTTCTATCATTATTTTAAGCCTTTCCCTCCCGTGAATACCCTCACAACCTCCAGTGATTTGTGTTTCAGAGGTTTCTAAAGCCAGACAAAATGTCTTCATATTTAATTGCTCATAATGGATTTTTCTTCCCTCGATTTGCGCAGTTGCTTTTCAAAACCATTAAAACATAGTGAGTCTGCAGCATTCTGCAAAACTGATGCAACTTCCTATACAACCAGTGAAATGAAAATTAGAAGACGTAGCATGCATGAATTTCCTGCAGCAGTTGACAAAAGAAAATTGCAGCAGCAGCACTATTCTCATTTAAAGCGATTCCTCTTTCTCTGTCACCACTATGGGTTTTCATCCACTAGCCATAATGAAAATAATAATTAGGAACAATAACCAGTTTATCTTCCTCCTTTCTAAGTTCAAGCTAACTGCAATGGCAATCTCTGCTTTCTGCCTCCCCTTTTCTGATCCATCTTCCCTTCTACAGTGCTTATGAGGACTGGATTCAGATTTTTCAGCTTATTATTTTTCAGAGAAAATTTACTGATTTCTGAATACATCATTATGAATCGATCTGTGTCTGACCCCAAGGGCCCAACAGGTGCATGCATGAAACAGATCCCAATTCTCTTCGGGAAGAGGAAAAAGCAGTAATGCAAAGACTTCTAAAAAAACACATTAGACAGCATCAGTATAGTTAAGATGCCGGGTAATACAGTTTTATTGTTGTTTTCCTGATGAACCTAAGAATTCAGAAAGAAAAAGCTAGAATAATGCCTGCAAAACCAAAAACACTAACTAAAAATCTAATCCAGAAAGAAAGACTGAATGAGGAAACCAAGAACAATTGCTATATTTCTTTCAGCTTGCAACACCAGATAAAATGTAACTGAGGAACTTTTTAGCCTTGCAGAACAAAGACTAGGCTGGGAAAGAAGAAAACAGGGTGGAAGATCTTTCTCTATAGGAGAGACTTCTCCCATATCTGAGATCTTGGATCTCTCATCAGTATCATTCTTAGATGAGAAATTAGATGAGAAAAATGACGCAGCATGAAGAATAGAAGTTATGAGTTCTGAGTTATCCCTGAGAAGTTGGGAGGGACGACTTGTACAAAATGACACTGCACAGTGACTCAGGAATTAGTGACAAATAATTTGAATACAGCAGCACAGAGAAGTGGCTGAGGGTGACAAGCTAATATTTTTCCAAGCTAGTATTTGTTTCTGCACGCTGGTAAATCCCTTCCTAATTACCACAAACCCGCAAGCTGCATAGGAACAGATAATTAGCTGCAGGTTTTCTAGGTAGCTACAGCCTTTCTTAGCATATATTTAGATATTCTTGAGGTTATCTAAACTCCAAGGCTTTTTTGTTTGCTGTTAGTATGCTTTAGCATTTGAATTTCCAGTGTTCTTTCAGCACCTGGCTTCCCTTCAGTGAAAAGGCACTCACTGGTTTCAGCACTAATCTTCACCTGAACCACTCCACCAGAAATTACTTCTTGCTACACCTTTACGTAAGTAAACATAAGCAGAACTGATTTCTATTTTCCTCGCTATCTTTGCAAGGGTGCTTCATAGAGCAGAGCAAATTCATGCTCAAACACACAAAATATTTCAAATTATTTGCCTCTTCTTCAGAGCACGAGTTTATTAGCTTCACACAACCTACTTACAGGGTCTTTAAGAAAGAGACACAAGTTCTATGTCTCCCCATCCTCCTACCTTCTCCATCTTATTTTACTAGAACCACTCACACTTCAACAACTCCTACCCTACCCTTCCCCACCACACAGAAAAGACTGCTACCGTATCCCTGGGAAAAGGAGGGGATGCAGAATGCAGCAGCAGAAATGCTTTAATGAGGTATATGCTTAAGGAGTATTTAAAAAAACAAAGAACTTGAATATCAACTCTGGAGAGAGCAATAAAATTAAAATAAATAAATATATATATTCTATTTTATGCATATATAGCAGTGTTCAAGGCTGGGCTGGGCAGAGTCCTGGGTGGCATGGTTTAGTGGGAGGTGTCCTGGCCCATGGCAGAGTGCTTGGAACTAGATGATCTTAAGGTCCTTTCCAACCCTAACTATGATTATATACATATATATATATATGGAGAATAAAACAATTCTTTGTTCCCAAAACTAAGCAAGTATTCAAACTTTTCAAGAATGAACCTTAAAATGCAAAAGATTCATTTCTGAAGAAAAGCAATGCCACTCATGAATGAGACAGCATTTCCTTACAGTTTATGATCAAACTGGGATCTATAAAACACAAGTAAGAAAAACAGGGTTGTGTGCTTTGTTTTAACCTTTTCCATGCAACAGAAAAACAATCATATAGAGCAAAAGTAACTGCATCATCCAAACAACAGAAAAAGAAACATTTGGGTGTTCAACATCATCAACATTCAAATAATATTCTTGCACACTGAAAATGTGTCCTCTGTTCGAGTCAGAACTCAACTAAATATGCCTCTCTCCCAAAAATGTGAATTGATGAGATTCTCCACTGTCACACTTCAGCATGTCTCGTATTTTAGCAACGTACATTCTCATCACAAGGATTGAAGAAAGGAGGAATGCTATTATTCTAAGTACTAGTAGATGAAGGATGACAGGTTTTTATTCTGCACAAAGGAAACTTCGGCAATAGGAGAATTTAACATGCGTTAAAAGCTTTTCTGAAGAGACTTTTCCATCAATCTTTATGATACTTATGATATTTCCACCCAGAGTATTTGGATTTTTAAACAGAGACCATACATACAGGAGGACAAGAAAAGCGTCCCTTCTGAAGTTCCACAGTGAAACATCACTATTAGAAAATGCTATGAAGATTGTTTGGAAACAGATTCCATGTCCAGGGTGAGGTGGGAATGTTTCCTCTGAGGTTCTGTCTTGTTTTCTCCTGCTCCAAGCACAGTTTCTCCCCAAAGTACATTCTTTCCTCTTTTTCCATTAATATTCTGAGTGTATTACAGATTTGCCAGAGTTTTGAGTTCTTATAAAACCACTGATTAAAAGGGATGAGTGGCTTAAAGAATGAATACACATTGGAAAAAAGAATTAAAACTGCAGACATTGCAATAAAAACCTTTTTCTAATTTAGTGCAAACGGAAAATATTTCTAATCAAATAGAAACATACATGCTCCCTAAAAATACCTAATCCTTGTGACCCAAACAGGTACATGGCTTATACACGCAGAGGAGGATTCCTTTATATGATGACAGTTAATAAAAAGAGACATGAAAAAAGAGGCAATTTATCAAATTTATCTGGAGGTCAAAGGCAACATCAAAATTTATTAGCTAAACTGGTAAGCCTCATTCTTTTTAAGATTTTACACCTCTTCTTGATTCCTTTCAAGAAGAGGGAGTATACCACCCTGTCATAATTTCATTAGATACATCATCTAATAATAGATTTATTTATTAGAATCTTGTTTGATTCTACTGTACACAAAATTGGACAGGCTGCATTATTTGTCTGTATTAACAATAGTAAAAGCCAGCATCTGCTTTTTTCTTTGCCATAGGACAACCCAAGGATTCCCTGTGGTTTAGTTGACAGAGGAATAGAATTTTAGAAATGCACACACACCCTAGAATGCACAAACCCCAAAACTGTACAGTTGTTCACTTCCTCTATCATTTGTGTATATTAGAAATGAGCCAAGGTGTTACTGGTAACACAATCATAAATATCTTCCCAGCATTCGAGAGTTTCTTTTTATTAATATATTTTTAATGAAATATTTTGAAAGCTTACACCATTCTTTCACCCTTAGGAACAGGCAGAACCGCAGTCAGGACTCACAGTTTGCATTTTAGAAACTCAATTTTTTAACATCACGCTAACTAATCACATCTATGGGATACTGTAAATGAGGCTACTTCAGCATTTCCAAAGCTACCAAGTACTAATACAGCAGAGAGATTACATGGTGCACAGTTCATAAATTCAGCCTTTCAATTTAGCAATCTCTGTACTACAAATTCCTCCTAGATCTTGTTCTTTTAGATCTTCTATCTTTTCATGTATCTTCTCGTATGCAATTTCTACTCATCATGAACATAGTGAAAATACAAGTTCACGATCTAAATGAACTAACAACTTTAAAAAATTTCTGAGGAAACAGATATTGCTGGCTGTGTGCTTTGCTACAGGATTTTTAACTGTTTTTTCTTTAAAAGTTACTTTGATGATGCTGTATCGATTTCTCCTCCTCTGCATTTTTTTGGTTTGCCAGTACACCTTAGGATCAAAGTGAAAAGTTTTCACCAACATAGTTACTCTTATACACTGCAGCCCAAAAAAAAAAAATATTGTGGAAAGTATGTCCTCAGTTATTTTTCATCAGCAGCTCGTGCAATTGCTAGATCCTTAGGTCTGATTTCCTGAAAAACCCGTTCATGATAGAAAAACATTATCATCAGCTGCAGTAACAGCTATACATTAAAAATCTTCATTGTTTAATTCATAAGAGAGGAGTTTCCATTACTTTAAATCCCTCCTCCCCTTGCTATGGACTCTCCAGGAATTTCAGGACAGAAAGTTAATTCCTATTAGCTGAAGCCCCATTACTGAAATTTCCACTACTCTTTAACATACCAGATTTTTATTATATACTTCTCCTGCTTCCCAAGTGAGCTTCAATGCTTCGCAGACTACCTTTTTCTGTCTTCCTTAAAATAGAAGACACCCTGGTCAGCTGAAGAGTGATACCGTGCTCCTCACCTGAACAGTTACCTTCTTCCTCAGATTGCTTTTTTGGAGAAAGTATGACAGAGGTTGCTATTGGGGAGAAAGCTGGCAAAAGTCTCCTTTAAGTCCCCCTACAGTCCACTCCTGTATTATTTTATATACAACTTCCTCCCTTCTTCCCATATGCTCTTAGCCTTAAAGTTTGTTTTTAATTCTCATCTTCTTTACATTCAAATTCTCAGCAGGGTGAAAATTTTCCTTCCCCAACTCCCTGTGATTCTCCCTCAGCTTGTCTTCCTCATATTATTTGTTCAGACTCACTTGGTCTTAACAGTTCTTTCTCTCCTTAGCCTCCTTCCTCCTCTTACGTTCTTTTTCTAGGCATAATAGCTTGCCATCCTACATTATAGTACTTTACCAGACTGAGACTGCATTTCTAGGCTGCTTTTCACAATACAGTCTCCTGAAAATACTTATCCCGTTAAATACCATACAAATATTTTTAACTCCATTACTAAGACCTACTGTCTCCAGCATTAAAAAATTAAGATATTCAAACTGATCTCTATTTTGAATTTTTTGTTCCATAACACCTACGAATATCATGTTTCTCTCCCTCTTTACCTACAATAGGTCCTTGAGAAATTTTGTTTCATACCTCTTCAGAACATGCCCAGAATGTCTTCATCAAAAGCCTTCTAGTGAAAGGACTACTATCTAAAACCTTTCATTTTACTCAAACACTGAAAAGGACTTGGGAGTCCTGGTCGATGGAAAAATGAACATGAGCTGGCAGTGTGCTCTTACAGCCCAGAAAGCCAACCGTATCCTGGGCTGCATCAAAAGGAGCGTGACCAACAGGTCGAGGGAGGTGATCGTGCCCCTCTACTCTGCTCTTGCGAGAATTCGCTTGGGAGTATTGTGTGCAGTTCTGGTGTCCTCAACATAAAAAGGACATGGGACTGTTGGAACAAGTCCAGAGGAGGGCCA